>JAXCGZ010015205.1:17500-22500 GCA_037179515.1 Halocaridina rubra | reverse complement strand
GCTGCAAGCAATGGCTAGAATAGGTGGAAATGTCTTGGAATGGATAAAAACTTACTTAGAAGGAAGGGAACAGAGGGTTAGAGTAAGACACTCAGTGTCTGAATGGAGAAGAGTTAGTAGTGGAGTTCCACAGTGTTCAGTTTTAGGGCCACTTTTGTTCCTTGTATATGTAAATGACCTACCAGAGTCTGTAAATTCAGTCATGAATATGTTTGCAGATGATGCAAAGATTGTGAAGAAAGTAAAAAACGAGAACAATGGTAGATAATTTCAGGAGCATCTAAATAATCTGCATGAGTGGTCAGAAAAGTGGCTAATAGAATTCAATACTTCAAAATGTAAGGTAATGAGAATGGGTACAAGCGCAAGAAGGCCCAAGCTTGACTACTTGGTGGCTGGAGTACAACTTCAAGAGACAGAAACTGAGAGAGATCTAGGAGTAAACATACTGGTAGATTTGTCTCCAGAAATACATATAAATGGCATAGTAAGGGCAGCATATGCATTCTTATCAAATGTAAGGGTAGCCTTCAGGCACATGGACAAGGAAATGTTCAGAAATATTTATGTAAGCTATGTGAGGTCAAAACTCGAATATGCAGCCCTCTTTTGGAATCCACACTTGAAAAAGCACATAGCTAAGCTTGAAAAAGTTCAAAGACATGCCACGAAACTGGTGCCAGAAATACGCAATCTCAGTTATGATGAGAGGCTGAGGCAATTAGAGTTACCTTCACTCGAAGAGAGAAGATTGAGGGGGGATATGGTGACAGTCTTTAAATTTCTTCATGGTTATGATAGAGTGGATAGGGATCGATATTTTGATATGGCAGGATCTAGAACTAGAGGTCATAGTTTGAAGCTTCGTAAGAAAACTTGTTTGCAGGATGTAAGGAAATACTTTTTCAGTGTAAGAGTAGTTGATAATTGGAATTGGCTAAGAGAGGAGGTAGTTAATGCTATCTCAATCCATAGTTTTAAGGACAGGTATGACAAGTATAACTAAGTATAAAATGGAACCGATTAGGCGACGGGAAGATACGAGCTTTGGGCTCTTTCCCGTAAACACAAATAGGTAAACATATAGGTAAATACACACACACACACGCACACACACACACACACACACACACACACACACACACACACACACACACACACACACACACACACACACACACACACACACACACACACACACACATATTCTTCTTCATCGTCTACATCTTTTCCCACTTTTATGTGGGATCGATGTTTCTGGCTAGTGTTCTCCATATGTTCCTGCCCCATACCTCATCACCCATCAATCCTTTAGACCTCATAAAATGTCGAATTGCCTAAGGAGACCCAAAAGCATAACACAAATTTGTTGATGAGCTTTTTATGAGAGCAAACATTACCAAAAAATAAGTTCTCAAAACTTTAAAAGTAATATTTTTTGAGGTATCAAGAAGGAGACGACGAAGATATTCTAGAAGCAATGTAAAGAAGAAGATTTTAGAGAAACAAAATAGTATAAAATGGGACGTACTTTAATTCTGGAAGGGAGAATGGGTGAAGGAAAAATGCCCAATTTCATAGATGGTTCACCTGTATAAATCTTCAGAGGGACTGAACATGAACCAAACAACAAAGGTATGAGTGAGAATTCCACAGAAAACCCGAAAAGTGGTAAATATAAGAATGTATTTCTTATTTACGTAGTAAAAGAGACAATTTATCAAAGTTTCACACAAGACAGCTAAGCACGCATATCATGGAAGAAAAGAGAAAAGCAAAAATAAAAAAAAATATACAAAAGGATGACTTTTATAATTTTTAGAAAAGGAGGTAAAAATATAGGGATTTAAGCAAAATGAAGCTTAAAGTATGCTTAGAATATATGATTTTAAGAGGAGGGACACTAAAAATATAGGCATAAATATCATTGGACCTTATTTTACTAGTCTATGATTTTGTTTTCCAGGAGCTAAGTTATAAATTGGCTTCAAATAAAGTTATGTATTTAGGCTTGTTACTCTCAAATATGATAGCATGTTATGCAAAATGTGCATAACATGTGGACCTTATTTTACTAGTCTATGATTTTGATTTCCAAGAGCAAAGGTATAAGTGGCTTCAAATAAAATTATGCATTAAGGCTTGTTACTCTCAAATATGATCGCATGTTATGCAAAATATTCATACAGGTTCTACATGAACAGATAGGTCTTGATACGCTATTTTGATGAATATTAGAATGTCAACTGTAAAATATACTATTAAGCAAATGATCAGGAACTCCCAACCGATTTCAATTAAGTCTGGGTCATCTCTGAAAGGAAATAGATTCTCTCTCTCTCTCTCTCTCTCTCTCTCTCTCTCTCTCTCTCTCTCTCTCTCTCTCTCTCTCTCTCTCTCTCTCTCTTCTCTCTCTCTCTCTCTCTCTCTCTCCTCTCTCTCTCTCTCTCTCTCTCTCTCTCTCTCTCTCTCCTGAAATCTGTTGTTTCCAATCTTCCACTTTTAACTCCATCCGAAAGATCTACTCCATAAACCTTTTCTCAGGGAAAGAAAAAATAAATAAATACAGTTGGGGAAAAAGTAATAATGTTATGGTAACTATTTATTCTTTATTATTTTTTTTTCTGTGAAAAGTTTAATAGAGTAGAGCTTTCCAAACAATTTAAAAGTTGAAAACTGGAAACACCGGATTTCAAGATTCGAAACTTATTTTTACGAGCTTCAGTTTCCATAAAAAAAATGATGATCATACTTCAGCTCTCATAATAAATACATTTCATATCAAACTATAGCATATATATATATATATATATATATATATATATATATATATATATATATATATATATATATATATATATATATATATATATATATATATATATATATATATATATGAACAGAGGTTGGCTACGAGGGAAATTGAAGCGAAGGAGCACTGAGATCTTGTAAACTGTATATTAGTCCTTCTTGAGCTTAAATAAAATGTGATTAAGGTATCAAATATCTTTTCAACACCCCTTCCATTTACATAATCTGTTGAAAGCACGATGTTCATTTCACTATTATTAATTTATGTTAACCTCATCTGTTAATGATTCCATAATCATACCTTTGACATATCTCTTTGGTCTCACCTTTTTCTCCAGATTGCTCGTTCATAGCAGCTGTGAGGAATCTAGTCTCATCATTTCTAGTAATCATTCATTCGCAGCAAATTTGGTTTTCTATGGGATTACTCTGTCTTTACATTCTCCACCCACGGCTGGGTGGAACGGGTCATAGAGGACCCATAGGGTGGTCGCCAACCGGCACAGGCCCCAACCCCCCACAGTGGTTATTAGCAAGAAATGTGGTGGTTTTCTATGGGATTACTCTGTCTTTAGATTCTCCACCCATGGATGGGTGGAATGGGTCATGGAGGACCCATAGAGCGGTTGCCAGCCGGCACAGGCCCCAACCCCTTCCATTGTGGTGCCCAGCCACAGCAGTAACATCCCCAGTAAACAGCTTAAACCCCCTTGCTTGGACGAGGCGCGATCCCTCGACCTCCCGATTGCAAGGCCAGCGCGTTACCACTATACTAGCCAGGAGGCTAGGGATTACTCATGGTCCCTCCCTTTGATTCATCATATCTTTCGGTCTCCCGTCAGGGATCACCACACCGGATCATTCGTCTCCATGTCATCCTAAGATTACTTTTCCATATGAAGCTCTTCGGTAATCATATGGTTTATCCTTCTTTATCTCGGACAGTGTCAGTGTTTCTCTCTTCTCTTGCTTCTCCCCACTCATATTATCTTCTTTACTGCTTTATCAGTTGTCTTTGTCCTTCTTTTTTGACACCTCAGAAAATTGTGGCTGGCTCAAAGACCTACTCTTACATTTTTGGTAATTTTACCCTCACCAGAAAACTCATCGAGAAAGTCTGTTTCGGCAGGTCGAGGGTTCGCGCCCCGTCACGGACTGAGGTTAGTAAGGGCATATACTCAGGGTAACGATTACAATTGCCAAAATAAGTCCATCGCAAGAAGGCAACCGTCCTAGCCCTTAGTAGAGAAGGGAGTTCGTGACGTAAAACAGAATCAAATAATTAATCACGTAGTCACCGAGTGTCAGTTTATAACTGGAAAATACAAAGGCAGCAACTTCATGCAGGAAAAAAAAAACATTCATTCACCAAAGATGCATTCATCCAAATCCTCTGGAAATGCAGGGAAACTGTCTTTTGCATACGATAGCCCAATAGCCATATGTGTAGTCACCGTTGTTCAAGCGGTAGCGTCAGCGACTTTGAGGCGTCATGTCGAGGGTTCGCGCCCCGTCACGGTCTGAGGTTAGTAAGGACATGCACTAAGGGTAAGGATTACATCTGTCAAAACAAGTCCTTCGCATGAAGGCAACCGTTCTAGCCCTTGGTAGTAAAGGGAGTCCGTGACGTAAAACCGGAACAACAACCACAACAACCCAAATAGCCATATGCAGGAACACTGACACTAGTTATAGGTTCAAGTCCCCAAAAGTTACTTTGCATAGTTACCTTATGTCATCTCAGTTGGCTTATTGATCACAGAATCCTATGTCTGAGATTTTTGGTGGAACAGCAACTTAACAATCTCTGACTTGTTTGCTTGTTTGTTCTGGTTTTACGGCACGGACTCCTTTTTCTACCAAGGGCTAGGACGGTTGCCTTCTTGCGAAGGACTTGTTTTGGCAGATGTAATCCTTACCCTGAGTGCATGCCCTTGCTAACCTCAGACCGTGACAGGGCGCGAACCCTCGACCTGACGCCTCAGAGTCGCGGACGCTACCGCTTGAGACAATCTCTGACTCTTAGTTGTAAAAAAAACTATAAAACTTCCGGATTTCTCATGCAAAAAGAAATAGAAATATACAAATTTTCACATTTTAGTATCATGGAGAGGGAGAGAGAGAGAGAGAGAGAGAGAGAGAGAGAGAGAGAGAGAGAGAGAGAGAGAGAGAGAGAGAGAGAGAGAGAG
>JAXCGZ010015205.1:0-12500 GCA_037179515.1 Halocaridina rubra | reverse complement strand
GAACGCATTCTATCTGAATGCCACTATGTTCATGTTACAGATTCCCTAACCTCACTCGTGGCTTCATTTTAGCATTTGATTCAATTCCCAATCTCATTCAGGCCATGAAATAACCAAATAAGCACATTACATATGTGAAAACATGAATCATTTTTTTACATCGACCGGGACTCGAACCTAGGACTTATGATTACTAAGTCAAGGAGCTACCACTACATCACAGAAGGTTATAAGGAATCCATCCTTATAGCTTATATATGCTATACTTAGGAATGAACGCATTCTATCTGAATGCCACTATGTTCATATTACAGATTCCCCAACCTCACTCGTGGCTTCATTTTGGCATTTAATTAAATTCACAATCTCATTCAGGCCATGAAATAACCAAATAAGCACATTACATATGTGAAAACATGAATCATATTTTACCCCGACCGGGATTCGAACCTAGGACTTATGATTACTAAGTCAAGGTGCTACCACTACACCACAGAAGGTTCAAAGGAATCCAACCTTTTAGCTTATATCTGCTATACTTAGGAATGAACGCGTTCTATCTGAATGCCACTATGTTCATATTACAGATTCCCCAACCTCACTCGTGGCTTCATTTTAGCATTTAATTCAATTCCCAATCTCATTCGGGCCATGAAATAACCAAATAAGCACATTACATATGTGAAAACATGAATCATTTTTTACCCCGACCGGGACTCGAACCTAGGACTTATGATTACTAAGTCAAGGTGCTACCACTACACCACAGAAGGTTAAAAGGAATCATAAGTCATAAGTCCTAGGGTTGAGTCCCTGTCGGGGTAAATAATGATTCATGTTTTCACATATGTAATGTGCTTTTTTGGTTATTTCATGGCCCGAATGAGATTGGGAATTGAATTAAATGCTAAAATGAAGCCATGAATGAGGTTGGGGAATCTGTAATATGAACATAATGGCATTCAGATAGAATGCGTTTATTCCTAAGTATAGCAGATATAAGCTATAAGGTTGGATTCCTTTTAACCTTCTGTGGTGTAGTGGTAGCGCCTTGACTTAGTAATTATAAGTCCAAGGTTCGAGTCCCGGCTGGGGTAAAAAATGATTCATGTTTTCATATATGTAATGTGCTTATTTGGTTATCTCATGGCCCGAATGAGATTGGGAATTGATTTAAATGCTAAAATGAAGCCACGAGTGTGGTTGGGGAATTTGTAATATGAACATAGTGGCATTCAGATTGAATGCATTCATTCCTAAGTATAGCAGATATAAGCTATAAGGCTGGATTCCTTTTAACCTTCTGCAGTGTAGTGGTAGCGCCTTGACTTAGTAATCATAAGTCCTAGGTTCGAGTCCCGGTCGGGGTAAACAATGATTCATGTTTTCACATATGTAATGTGCTTATTTGGTTATTTCATAGCCCGAATGAGATTGGGAATTGAATTAAATGCTAAGATGAAGCCACGAGTGAGGTTCGGGAATCTGTAATATGAACATAGTGGCATTCAGTTAGAATGCGTGCATTCCTAAGTATAGCAGATATAAGCAATAAGGTTGGATACCTTTTAACCTTCTGTGGTGTAGTGGTAGCTCCTTGACTTAGTAATCATAAGTCCTAGGTTCGAGACCCGGTGGGGGTAAAAAATGGTTCATGTTTTCACATATGTAATGTGCTTATTTGGTTATTTCATGGCCCGAATGAGATTGGGAATTGAATTAAATGCTCAAATGAAGCCACGAGTGAGGTTGGGGAATCTGTAATATGAACATAGTGGCATTCAGATAGAATGCGTTCATTCCCATATATATATATATATATATATATATATATATATATATATATATATATATATATATATATATATATATATATATATATATATATATATATATATATATATATATATATATATATATATATATATATATATATATATATATATATATATATATATATATATATATATATATATATATATATATATATATATATATATATATATATATATATATATATATATATATATATATATATATATATATATATATATATATATATATGTGTGTGTGATTACCTAATTGTGATTACCTAATTGTGTTTACGGGAAAGAGCCCAAAGCTCGTATCTTCCCGTCTCCTCATCGGTTCCATTTTAGACTTAGTGATACTTATCATACCTGTCCTTAAAACTATGGATTGAGATAGCATTAACTACCTCCTCGCTTAGCGAATTCCAATTATCAACTACTCTTACACTGAAAAAGTATTTCCTTACATCCTGCAAAGAAGTTTTCTTAAGAAGCTTCAGACTATGACCTCTAGTTCTAGAGCCAGCCATATCAAAATATCGATCCCTATCCACTCTATCATAACCATGAAGGAATTTAAAGACTGTCACCATATCCCCCCTCACTCTTCTAGTTTCGCGTGATGGTAAGTCTAATTCCCTCATAGTCACATCATAACTGAGATTGCGTATTTCTGGCACCAGTTTCGTGGTATGTCTTTGAACTTTTTCAAGCTTAGCTATGTGCTTTTTCAAGTGCGGATTCCAAAAGGGGGCTGCATATTCGAGTTTTGGCCTCACATAGGTTACATAAATATTTCTGAACATTTCCTTGTCCATGTGCCTGAAGGCTGCCCTTACATTTGATAAGAATGCATATGCTGCCCTTACAATGCCATTTATATGTATTTCTGGAGACAAATCTGCCAGTATGTTTACTCCTAGATCTCTCTCATTTTCTGTCTCTTGAAGTTGTACTCCAGCCACTGAGTAGTCAAGCTTGGGCCTTCTTGCACTTGTACCCATTCTCATTACCTTACATTTTGAAGTATTGAATTTCATTAGCCACTTTTCTGACCACTCATGCAAATTATTTAGGTCCTCCTGAAGTTCTCTACCATTGTTCTCGTTTTTTACTTTCTTCACAATCTTTGCATCATCTGCAAACATATTCATGAATGAATTTACAGACTCTGGTAGGTCATTTACATATACAAGGAACAAAAGTGGCCCTAAAACTGAACCCTGTAGAACTCCACTACTAACTCTTCTCTATTCAGACACTGAGTGTCTTACTCTAACCCTCTGTTCCCTTCCTTTTAAGTAAGTTTTTATCCATTCCAATACATTTCCACCTATTCTAGCCATTGATTGCAGCTTCCTAATAAGTCTCCCATGTGGAACAGTGTCAAACGCTTTCTGGAAGTCTAGGAATATGCAATCTGCCCAGCCCTCTCTTTCCTGTAAGATTTGGCTTACCTCATCATAAAATTCTAATAAGTTTGTTACTGTTGATCTACCTTCTCTGAAGCCATGTTGCCTCACTGACAAAAAGTTGAAGGATTCCAAGTGAAGAGAGATATGTTTCCTTAGTAGTTTCTCCATAACTTTGCAAACTATGCTGGTCAAGGAAACTGGTCTATAGTTCAGAGCCGTATCCCTCCTTCCCTTTTTGAAGATAGGTATCACATTTGCTTGTTTCCAGCATCTTGGAATCTCCCCCGACTCCAGTGACTCCTTAAATATGATACTTAGTGCCACTGATATTGTGTTTGCACATTTTTTAAGCACATGAGGGGATATGTCATCAGGACCTGTAGCTTTATGAACATCTAAATCCATCAGCGCTTTGCATACCTCTGTGGCTGTAAGGTTGATGTTCTCTAATACCGGCCCTTGAGCTTCTATCACGGCAATCTGAGGGGGTGGGGTATTTTCTACTGTAAATACTGACTGAAACTCCTTGTTCAATTCTTTGCAGATCTCTTCATCCGTCTCAGTGATGCTTCCATCCGCTCTCTTTAGCCTTAAAACCTGTTCTTTTACCTTCAGTTTTCCTCTGATAAAGCTGTGGAAAAGCTTGGGATTTTCTTTAGCCTTCCTGGTGATGTCCCTCTCATAGTCTCTCTCTGCCTCTCTCCTTTTACTTAGGTAGTCATTTGTTGCTCTTTTGTAGGTTTGCCAGGCATTTATGTTTTTTCTCCTCCTAAACCTCTTCCAGCATTTGTCTCTCCACTCCTTAGCTCTTTTACACCCATTATCGAACCATTTCTCTCTGGCATGAATTACACCTACTTTGGTGACAGGTATGCAGCAATCTACTATCTTCCCATATTTCTCACAAAAGATGTCATACATTTCTTGTACAGATTTGTTGTAAAATAAGTTTCTCCAGTCAATAACTGCAAAAAGCTCATTCACTTTGATGTAATCTCCTTTCGGATAGTTCCTCCTCATGTCCACAGTGCCTCTACTCTCAGGAAGAATATCTTCAATGATATACTCCATCAACAACACACAGTGGTCACTCTTTCCAATTGGTGGTTCATACTCAATTTTTTCAATATCCAACACATTATCTGTGAACACTAGATCAAGTAGTGATGGCTCATCCCCACCCCTGGCCCTTGTTGGTTCCATAACATGTTGGTGTAGGAAATTCCCTTGTACGCAATCTAGGAATCTTGCCCCGAATGAGTCCTCACCACTGTGTGGGTCAAGATTTATCCAATCTATCTCTTTATGATTAAAGTCTCCCATAATCAAAATCCTACATTTTTTCCCCCGTGCCATGTTAACAACTGAGTTTATGACTTCAATAGTACCTATATGACTTTCCTCATAAACTTCAAACCTATTTTGGTTCCTTGGTGGGTTGTATACAACAGTTATTATAATGCTCTCTAATCCAGTATTTATGCGAGCAACAAGAAATTCCTTGAACTCACTTTCTATAGCCAAGTTTATTTCTTCAACTTGAATCCTTTCACTTATGAGCAGTGCTATCCCTCCACCAGTCCTCTGAGATCTTTCAACCCTTAGTATTCTGAAACCCTTAGGAAAAACTGTGACACTGTTTATGTCCTCACTCAACTTAGTCTCTGTAATTGCTACTATATCTGCCTTACTCTTGTGAATTCTATCTTTTAATTCTACTGCCTTACCAGCTAATCCATCAGCATTTGTGTATAACAATCTTAATGAGGCCCCATCCCCTGATCTTCTGGAAGAACTCTGTAATGAAAATTTTTCTTCTCTTCTTCATTTCTTTCATCATTTAACCTTCTTGCCTCTTGCAACAAGTTTTTGATCTTTCCCATCTCTTCCTGTGTTCTGTATCGTCTAATGAACACTTCTTTGAATTCTTGAAGGTCTTTTAGACTTTTTTTTCTCAACAGTATTTCCCTACATGTTTCCCCTCTCTCAAAGGTTACTTTTGTTGGTCTCGGCTTTCCTTCCCTCGAATATTTACCTAGTTGGTGTATGCTTACAATATCCTCAGGACCACATACTACTCCAAGCTTTCTTATCAGGTCTACAACACTAGCTTTATTTTCTTCAAGTCTCCCCTGCCATGTTGGCTCCTGGGACTCGCTTATGCCTGAGATCACCACTGTCTTCTCCTTATCAAGTGCCTGTCTGATGAGTGGGTTTGCCCTTTCCATCACAACGTCTTTCATTTTTTCGATTACTTTCTCTTTACAGTCAACTGTTTGTATGTTTTCCAGTGCCACCACCTTTACAGCCTCTTTTACTGCCACATTCCCCTTTAGTGCATCAGCAAAGGAAGTTTTCATGGCATCATTTTCCATATTCAGCTCCTGGAACTCTTTTCTGAACTGTTCAATGTTTTCCTTAATCTGGACATTCCAAGCAGCAATCTCGTCTCTCTCAGAAGAGAGCAGTGAACTAACGTCTAATTCCTTTAGGTTGTCATTCAGCTGTTTGTTTTTATCTTCTTGTTTAGAAAGTCTAGATTCTAGTTGACTCTTTTCCCCTTCCAGCTTCTTTATTCTTTTTTCTAGTTCCTTTTTCTCCTGCCCTTGTGCTTTATTTGCTTCCTCCAAAGATCTTATTTGCTCTCTGAGTGTTTCATTCTCTTTCACTTCTCCATCCATATTCCGAATTTTATCATCAAGGCTTATAACCATTTCCTCTAAATTCTTGATTTTCTGTTTGAGTCTCCTAATGGCTACCCCTCCTACCGACCCATGGATGGGAGAGGTTTGGGACAGAGATGGCGTCATTTTTATGTTCTCCCTCTCACAGAATATAGAAAGAACACGAGAAAGAGGAAAAAAAAGAGAAAAACTTTTAATTAAGCTTCACACCGAATTTTTATATCTCCATATAAGTGCTATTTAGTGACTCAGTTTATCTCTTTTCTGGTAACACACATCTTAACTTAAAAACTTGACCATGGTAATTTAAGGATAAAAAGAAAAAAAAAATGCAACAAAACAAAAGTCAAACCTGAAGGAAAAATTCGAACCTGTGTCTGAGGTGGCACCCACCTGTTTCTGCTATATATTCTTCCTAACTGATAAACTCACTTGCTAACCAAGGTATGTTATCACAGGATTAGACTTTACATTTAACTCAATATATATACAAAATAAAAACAAAATAGTAAAAGAGAAAGCTAAAAGAAAAGCAAAAAAAAAAAATGAAGAAAATAAGACAGCTGTACTACTTGGCAACTTAACTCAGTACTGTTGACAGGTGGATATTTTTTTTTTTTTACTTATTCAATTATTTCGTGTATCAAACTAACTAACAAGTTAATATAAATGGGAAGGATACTGATTTTAACAATATATGGAACCACAGGATCAGGTAAACGGCTTAAGAGCTTTCCCCAGTTTACACAAAAAATTAGGTAATGTGATGTGATGGCTTCACCTCTGGCAACTCTTCTAAATTTCCTTCAAGGCAGAACTGGACGGCAGCTTCTCTCTCCCCTCACGAAAAATGTTCTCAATTTTTTTTCCTTTAATATTTTGGACAGTCTCGTCATACAACAAATATAAGTTTTGTACTCACAATACTCTGCAGGATTTCAGATTTAGGGAAATTATGGTAAAGTTTTCCACTAAGCACTAAGTCACTCGAAACAGGTAAAAATTTAAGAGGAGCAGGTCCGTGTGTCACTGAACGCGCGGTGTGATTACCTAATTGTGATTACCTAATTGTGTTTACGGGAAAGAGCCCAAAGCTCGTATCTTCCCGTCTCCTCATCGGTTCCATTTTAGACTTAGTGATACTTATCATACCTGTCCTTAAAACTATGGATTGAGATAGCATTAACTACCTCCTCGCTTAGCGAATTCCAATTATCAACTACTCTTACACTGAAAAAGTATTTCCTTACATCCTGCAAAGAAGTTTTCTTACGAAGCTTCAAACTATGACCTCTAGTTCTAGAGCCAGCCATATCAAAATATCGATCCCTATCCACTCTATCATAACCATGAAGGAATTTAAAGACTGTCACCATATCCCCCCTCACTCTTCTAGCTTCGAGTGATGGTAAGTCTAATTCCCTCATAGTCTCATCATAACTGATATTGCGTATTTCTGGCACCAGTTTCGTGGCATGTCTTTGAACTTTTTCAAGCTTAGCTATGTGCTTTTTCAAGTGCGGATTCCAAAAGGGGGCTGCATATTCGAGTTTTGGCCTCACATAGGTTACATAAATATGTGTGCGTGCTCATGTGTTTTTGTTATATGAAAATATTGTCAACATTCTCTCATTATTAAAAAAAAAACAGTTATTACAACAAAAGATTTTGGCTTAATAACTTCTTTTTCAGGTCTTTTGATGATTTTGATTTTTTTTCTCAGAAAAAAGCCTTAGGATATAATAAAACATTTTTTATTACATACTTTCGAGACGCCATTAATCGTCGTCTATTGCATGAAGAGCACGAATATTACTGGAATATATATTTTTCATTTCTTTATTGTAATGTTTCGCTTCTATTTAATTTAATTCGTTTACGAAAGTGTTAAAAATATGTGTAAATATCTATTCTATCTATCTACCTTGGCTGTCTCCCCCAATTGGGGGGTAGCCGACATAAAAAAGAAACAATAAGAGGATTACATTGCTCTATCTGGAATGACGAGCGAGCTAGCAACCGTTCAGATGGCACTGCTGGAGTGCCCCAGCCCATCTTCCCGGCTCTTCGACAACCTGTGTCGCTTTACAACTGCCAACTCCCCTACTGCCCCTACCACAGGGCTACCTCTATGTGTAAATAAATTTTAGCAAAATAGACAAAATAATTATTGACAGAGACAGAGCAGCGTAAATGTAAAAAAGTTATATTAAAAAAGTCTTTTTTATTTATCTGGAAAGCATTCCAGTGTAATACACTCATTTATATCCTGTCAAAAAATTCATTAGTAATTAGAAAGTTTTACAGCCTTTACATAGTCTAGAAAGGTAAGAAAGATTTTTTGCATATTTTTTTATATATATCGTACAAAATTCTTTTCGGTGTAATATACTATTTTTCAGTCAGACAAAAATGAGAAGTAATGAAAAAGCTCTAAGCCAATCACATATTCCCTAAAGGCAGGAGAGATTCATTTTCATTTCATTTATTTTTTTCTTATTCTTTCATCTGTAGGTTATTTGGGACTTTCCTTTGGTGCTAGTTTTTTTTTAAATATATTTTTGGGTTATATAATTCTTATGTATTTAGCTTTTTGTTGATGAGAGGGTGTTATATGTTATAGACTTGTTCTTTTTCCGTTTTTACGTCACAGACTCCCTTTTCTACCAAGGGCTAGGACGGTTGCCTTCTTTCGACGGACTGAAAATCACGGTATATTTTGTTTCCTCTCTATTTTGCATTTCCACTTCGGTGAATAATATGTAGATTTCTTTTCCAAATACGTCTATGAAACATAATTAACGGCATGGTTTGGACTTTTTTTTTTTTTTTTTTTAGATTCTCCGCCCAGGGATGAGTGGAACGGGTCATGGAGGACCCACTCTGATATATAGTATGTCTATTTGAAGAGTGTTGTCGTAGCCACCATCTCCAGGAAGAACTCTAATTACGTTAGAGTCACTGACGGAAATTTTAAGTGATTATCTACTTATGCATGTTTAAACATATATATAATTCGGAATATGATTAGACTACACTGAACCAAGTCAACGAAAACCACCTCTAATATTTTCTTATGTATTCAGCGAATAGTGAAGTCTAAAAAAAGTTTTTATGTTTTTCTGAGATGCTAAGTTTTTGTATTCTGCCTTTGACCCCCTAAAGACATCTTTCATATTGTTTAGGATCTAACATCTTCGTTAGCTTAAAGTTAGCTTTGCCAAGGTCATAAAGATTCTTCTGGCATGCAAAGGGCAGTGCTAGTTCTGCTTCTCGTAGTTCTGAAGGAGATAAGGAAAACTGACGTTCTTCTTCGCCTTATGAGGCAAGGAAAAGGCGACAATAAGCAGCTTTGTGTGTAAGTCGATTCCAGTCTGAAGAAAGTGCTGTAAACCTTCCTTCAAATGGCTCTTCAGCCAGAACTTTAACATTACTGATTCTCCTGAGGAATTCTGTGTTGCATACCTTGACTATGTAGCGTTTTGTGGCAGTCATAAGTTGGCTCTTGACAATGCCAATGTACTGAGCTATCTTGAAGGAAGGCAGTTCCTTGAATCCACTCTTAAATTTAACAGGGCTGCAAAAGGTTTGGTGAGGGCAGCTGCTGGATTTAACTTTGATAGGATATAGCTGAACTTGTTTTCAATTTCTAGAGGAGCATCTTTATTCTCTTAAACCCTAATAGACACAAGCGGCTTATAGGTACGACCCGGAGAGCGACTCAGGACAATAATACTTCAGATTCTGTCCAAAACGTTTGCGAGCTAACATTGTCAACAGTCTTCGAAACCAGTGACGCAAGCCATGCCATTTACGATAGCGGCAGGAAGCTCATGTCTAAGAATGGAACATAATTTTAGTGGAGCTACAAGGGACTTAGCAATAGCAAAAGTTAATTCTATACCATGGAAAGTATCCCATTTCAATCAGTTCACTGACCCCAAGGCGGTACTAATGACAATCCATGAATCCATGAAGTTGAGGGCCTCCAACAATCCTTCGGGTCTCAATCTTCAGGGCAATAATAATAATAATAATAATAATAATAATAATAATAATAATAATAATAATAATAATAATAGTAATAATAATAAAAATAATAATTGATGGTATTATTATTATTATTATTATTATTATTATTATTATTATTATTATTATTATTATTATTATTATTATTATTATTATTATTATTATTATTATTTCAGAGTACCTACTAATATTCCATTATGTTGGTGTTTAAGTTCCATCAGCGTTATTTTTGTAAATAATAAGGCAAACAGCAATAACTAAGCTATCTGTGTTTATAAACCATATATACTTGACGATAAAAAAAACCATTAACAATGAAAATGATAAATGAAAATAAGTCATTTTAAAACAATGTATCTTAAAGCACGTGATGCGTTGATGCACGATTGGCTTCATGTGTTAATGTTGAGCAAAGTTCCTGGACGTGGATGAATACAAATATATAATGCCAGAGCAAAGTTGAGTAAGACACACACACACACACACACACACACACACACACACACACACACACACACACACACACACACACACACACACACACACACACACACACCACACACACACACACACACACACACCCACACACCCACACACACACATATATATATATATATATATATATATATATATATATATATATAATATATATATATATATATATATATATATATATATATATATATGTAAACACACACAAACACACACACACACACACACAATTAAGAGAAGAACGAAATTAATGTGTTAACAGATTGACGGCTTGTTCCTAAGTAACGCTTGCAGGACACCTTAAATCAATATCATAACTATTGAAATTAGAATATTCATCGGAAGTGTCATGCAAGATATGATTACGTGTTGAAACAGGTCTGATGCTGGATGACAACAAAACAACATGTCTCACCATCATTTATTATTTTCTTCACAAAGAAATATTAATAAATTGTAAAATATATATATTTGTCATCTATGCCTGTATAATTATGTAATAATAGCAAAAAAAATATAAATAGTGATCAGTCTTACCGCAGTAATAGTAATAGTAGTAAAAGTAGTAGTAGTGGTAGTAGTAGTAGTAGTAGCAGCAGTAGTAGTAGTAGTAGTAGTGGAAGAATTTTAGTGCCTAGTAAGCTGGTATGACTAGCCAAAATAGTGTAAAATTCTCTTAGTCGGGAATAAACTAATACATACGGTAGTCACCGTGGCTCAAGCGGTAGCGTCCGCGCCTATGAGGCATCAGGTCGAGGGTTCGCGCCCCGTCACGGTCTGAGGTTAGCAAGGGCATACACTCAGGGTAACGATTACATCTGTCAAATCAAGTCCTTCGCAAGAAGGCAACCGTCCTAGCCCTTGGTAGAAAAGGGAGTCCGTGACGTAAAGCCGGAACATACGGGATCCAAATATATTATCTTTTACTTATTCTTGCTTGATTTCTACCATCAGTGTTGAATACTATATTTTGTTACTGGACAATTCCGGTTTTACGTCACGGACTCCCTTTTCTACCAAGGGCTAGGACGGTTGCCTTCTTGCGAAGGATTTGTTTAGGCAGATGTAATCGTTATCCTGAGTGCATGCCCTTGCTAACCTTAGACCGTGACGGAGCGCGAACCCTCGACCTGGCGCCTCAGAGTTGCGGACGCTACCGCTTGAGCCACGGTGACTACTTGTTACTGGTCAATATACAGTATAAATATAAACCTTACTTCACACTTTGTATAAATGTACTTACTAAGTTTTTAATGAATTGCAGTCACTAGTTTTGGAATTCGCATTAGTCGTAATGGCAGTGAGCTCTCAGAGAAAAATTTTGATGATGCTTCCAGCAGCACACTGTTTGTGGAACTGTCAGAATCCAAGAATATGACTGAGCTTCTTGTCGAAGCTGGAGACAATGCTGTCTTGTTAACCGAGCCAACGCAAACCACTGAAGAAGGAACAATGTACTATTTTGGTCTTCGAACAATATACGATGCAGGCAAGAAAAAGGTAAATGGTTGCTTGGTATTGAGCCCTGCTCTCTCTCTCTCTCTCTCTCTCTCTCTCTCTCTCTCTCTCTCTCTCTCTCTCTCTCTCTCTCTCTCTCTCTCTCTCTCTCTCTCTCTCTCTCTCTCTCTCTCTCTCTCTCTCTCTCTCTCTCTCTCTACTCACGATTCTGTTCTTCCCACCAACGTTGAGTTGCCATTTCCAGTGGTGTACTTATAAGTAAGTATTGCCTGTAGACTTGCCAGGGTCATGAGAAGACAGACATCATTGATGCTTTTACGACTAACTGAAATATATTTGTTTTCTTGCGGTATTTGGCGAGCTCGAATGCAGGTCCTCTAGGCATTGCAAAACAGTCTTTAGCCCATTAAGAAATGACCTATATACGTGTACTGAGACCTCTTTGCCAGTATTATTTCCCCTTCTTAAAGCATATATATTATTCAGACTTCTGACGTATCGTTCTCTTGCTTCAGAATATCTCTCATTCTTGAGATCAATTCAGTTCCGGCTTTACGTCACGGACTCACTTTTCAATCAAGGGCTAGAACGGTTACCTTCTTGAGAAGGAC
>JAXCGZ010015204.1:125000-135000 GCA_037179515.1 Halocaridina rubra | reverse complement strand
TCCCTTATCAATGGAGGTCAGAAATGTTACACATTTCTGTGTTGTTCTTACCAGAGCCGAAAGCCAGCCTCAACCAATACATACATGTACACTTGAAAATACACATATAGGCACTCCATGTGTCCAATTGGCCTTCTTTAGCCACGCCCCTAACACTATAGGCAAGTGGTTGTGACTCTTTTATCTGGAAACCTATTGGTGGAGGCGTGCATACCACGCCCTGCCATCTTGGTGATACAAAAAAAGTCAGAAGCAGTGAGAGAGCAGCTGAGTATTTTGGGCATTGCCAACATTAACATTTACCCTAAGTAGGCGGGGAGCATTGAGGTGTAGAATATGTGTATAACTAAATAAACTAAATTTTAAGTAACCCTGGCATATCTATTATCACCTCCACACTATAACTTCTGTCTAGTATAGGTATACAACTATACAACAGAAAGAGAATTCCAGAGTCTGGAGGTAGATGGGAAGAAGCAGTCGCTGCACAGATCAATTTACGAGCTACAAATCTCCACACAGTACCTGTGAGACGAGGCCGCTTGGCGAGTGCTACGTGGCCTTAACAGTGGGGAAGGCTGCAACTCGCTAACTCATCAGAACAGCAATGGAAGTAGTTGTGACAGAAAAGAGAAAGGGATAATATATTTCGGCAAAGAGAGAGGGAATCCAGATTAGAAGTAAGAGAAGAATCACTAATGAGTTTGACTGCCTTAGACTCAATCCTATCAAGGAAATAAGTATTAGAAGAAGCACCCAAGGTGTGTGAGCAGTATTCTAGGCAGGGATGGATAACACCTTTACAGATTTTAAGTATCTGTAAAGAGGAAAAGTAATGACGAAAACGAAACAAAATCCCCAATTTTTTGGATGCAAGTTTAGAAAGTTGGATATTGTGATTCCTCCAAGGAAAGTTAGAGGCTATATAGATTTCTAATATGTTGATAGAATTAAGAGGGTATATTTTCATTAGCTTTGAAGGCAATTGGGCTATCAGGAGGAGAAGAAGATAAAGAGATAGCCAGAAATTGTGCTTTGGAGTCATTAAATATAACTAAATTTTGGGTGCCCCACTCAGATACCCTGTGCAAATCGGAGTTGAGAGTAGAAGAAAGAGTGATACGAGACTGATTACGAGTGGCAGATGAAGGTTTTGAAGAAAAGGAAGAGGAAAAATGAATTGTAGAATCGTCGGCAATGGTGTGAAGAAGAGAGGGAGATGGGCTGAAGAAGATCATTGATGAAGAGAAGAAACAGAGTAGGTGAAAGAACAGAGCCCTGTGGAACACGACTGGTAACAGGGAAGGGGTTAGATGTTGCACCATCAACAACCACAATATAGAACCTTCAAAAAGGAACTGAAAAGCAGAGAACAGAGAAAAGGTGTAAAGCCATAGGCAGGAAGTTTGGCCAACACAGCCTTGTGTCTAACTCTGTCAAAAGCCTTAGAGATATCAAGGGCGATGACAAAGGATTCCCCATAGTTCCTCAGAAAGATGACCATACAGGAGTAAGATAGGACAGGAGATCACCAGCGGATCTTGCCTTGCGAAAGCCATACTGGTGATCGGAGATAAGTGAGTTAGATTCAAAACGTTTCAAAAAGAGAGCATTGAGCAAAATTTAGAAACCATCAACGATTGAAGAGGTTAGGAACAGGTTACAGTAGTGCATGCTTCCAAAATAAATGATAGATACTGGTTGAGAAAATGAGGTGAAAAAGATGGCAGAGTGCATGAGCCAGTTCCTGGGCAAACTCCCTGTGAAAAGTGAAAGAAGCAGATCTATCAGGAGGTGCAAGTTTAAGAGCTTAACCATTAATGCCACCAAGTGTGTCTACCCTCACTCCAGTAGTGGAGTCAACAAAATCCCAGGAGATTCTTAGCGCCCCTGTATGGCGGGTACTGGGGCAATAAGCTGTGGACCTTCTATAATTATAGCAAAATGAGGAAAAAGAGGGCAAAAAGAAACAGATATGAGGAGTGTTGTGACTTGTTAACTGTAATGGAATAGCAAGAGATGTGTAATGAATACACCAGAATATTCGGTGTAGATGTAGGTATAAATAAAAGAACCGTCCTTAGGGATGACTCATCCCAGAACTGTCTGGTCCTGTCCTAGTTGAATCCGTAATACCTTCAGTAGAAGTAGTTCAACGGGCGGATGGTGCCATTGCCAACCTACTAAACCTATTCCTTCTCTCCTCCCTTCCTCCCTCTCTTATTTCTTTTTTATTTATTTTTTTTTTAGAGAGAGAGAGACCGAATCATATAGTATGTTTAGGTTGGAGTAAAAAAAATTAATTTTCAATACTATGTATGCACAAAGAATAGGATAAAAGTTGTTTGGGTCTCAGAAATGCACATCTAGTTTAGTGCTCAAACCAAAAGAGGTCTGAAATCTTTAAACTTTGTGCACTCTGTAATGTAGTGTACTAAAGTGTTGCCCCCTTCACACTCACATAAATGTCATTTTGAATCTTCTGGATATACTCCACCAGTTTCCTCGTAATTCTCCCTCCATATATTTCTATAACTAAGTCGTATATGAACAGCAACTTTATCACAATCACCTGTAAGCATTTTTCCTATGTTGTATTTTTGTCTCAGCCTTCTGAAGTTTTCGTAATGTTGGATCAAACAGCTGCTTACATGTTGTGAGAGTGTAGCAAGTTCTTTCCCTTCCGTAATCTCATTATACACAATTGCTTTGAATTGAGACAGTGTGCTTATAGATTCAGACACTGAGCTATCAGTTGCTATTTTTGCAAAGTCTGTCAGCTTTTTCATGACCCATTATCCCATAAAAACTTAACTTGGACATTAATTTTAGCTCAGTTAATAAAAGCCTCCTTAACTGATGTCATATGAGTATTGTAGGAGCTTTTCAATGATCTCAGTGATAGAAGGGCACTCTGCGAGTCTCAAAATATGACAACATTTTTTCTAGCACTTAGAACATGTGCAATAGCAAGCTAAAGTCCAATAAAATCACAATCAGTAGTTGACCACTTTGGCATTCTCATAAACTATAATGCTGCACCTAGATCCTCCTATATTGTTCATGTGAGACCTATCATAATTAATTCAGAGTGCGTCATTGATATCTGGAAAACTAGTTTCAATAAAGACTTCAATTTGTTCTAACCATTGCTGTTTTTCAATGGAGTGACCTTCGGACAGTATGATAATATTGGAAAGAATTTCTCGACCAATCCTTTTGAAAGGATTAATAAATCGTGCAGGACCGCTCTCAGTAAGTTTTACATGATGTTTCCTTATCTCACTGGTTATAAGCTTAAATATTCTGGGGCGAATTAGTCTGTTATGCTGTATGTTACCTTTTATTAATGATATAGCGGTTATTGGCACTGACTGCAGCTCTTACAAAGAACAAACATTACATGGATGTAAATGAACTTCATTCGCTAATTTGACACCAAATACCACTGATGACTGTTTGATATGTTGAATAAGACGCGGGAGGCTTAATTCATGTTGCATATTGATATTTCTGGTGTTCATAGGGCAGCCATGAAAACTCCACATGTACCATAAAATAGAGGTAGTTATAGTACAGAGCTGCAAGAAGTGATAGTCGACTAATAGCCTGATATATGCTAGATAGAAGGTTTGGCATATGCAACTACCAAGCTTTAACGGTCTGAGTCTCTGTTGATGTCTTTGCACAAATCTTTGACATACTCTGTGCGAGTGGGAGAATGAACTGTTATTCCCAAACTCTTTGTGATTTTAGCACTCTCTCTCTCTCTCTCTCTCTCTCTCTCTCTCTCTCTCTCTCTCTCTCTCTCTCTCTCTCTCTCTCTCTCTCTCTCTCTCTCTCTCTCTCTCTCTCTCTCTCTCTCTCTCTCTCTCTCTCTCTCTCTCTCTCTCTCTCCCCACCCTTGGTGACTCATCTCCCACTCCCAATCGCGGTGGCAAGCCTCTGCTCGACTACATCCGCCGCTACCGCCTCACCCGCTGGGATACTGGTGGTGCCACACACGCTCGTGGGGGTACTGTAGATCACATTCTCACAGCTGGCCTTGTGGTACCTAATGTCTCCTGCTCTTCTATCCCTTCTCTCTTTTCTGACCATGTTGCCCTTTGCCTGAAATACTCCATACTTCAGACTCCAGCTACCCTCTCCCATCACCGCACCCGCATCTCTATCCCTCCCAAATACTGCCCCACTTATATTTCCTTTATCTCTCACCTCCTTCCCACTTTTGATCTCCTTTCTCCAGACAGCTTATACAACTCACTGGTGGATTCTACACATGACTTCTACACGCATTATATTCTCAGACCACACGTTCCACGTCGCCCTGAGGCCCATTCCTGGACTTTGGATCAGCGTATTGCCCAGGCGGAAAGGACAGCTGTGGATGCTGGACTCTCCTTTCAAAGACAGCCCACCCCTGACCACCTGCACCAATATCAGTTGGCGAGGGATGATCTGGTTGCCCTGCAGAAGTGCGTGCACACGGAGTATTGGCAGAAATTTACGGATAGTATTAACCATCAGACTAGCGCTGGGACTATGTGGCATCTTATAAGGAAGGCTGTCAAGAAGAAACCCATCTGTGCTCTACACCACAGTCCACTTGAGTACGCTCAGGACCTCATTACTACCTGGTCAGCACAGTCACAAACTTGCAACCTTCCCGGGAACGTTCAAGAGGCACTCTCCACCCACCGCAGTGTTCGTAACCTCCGCCTAATGGGTGCATTACTACAGACGGATGAAGAGGATGACATCCTATTCACAGAGGATGAACTACGACGTGCTCTTGCTAGGATTAAGGATACTGCCCCTGGGGAGGATGGTCTTACATATCAAGTTCTACGTCTTCTTCAGAAAGTTCCTGGTAACCCCCTACTGCAGCTCTTCAATCTTTGCTTTTGCTTGGGGCATGTGCCCTCTGCCTGGACCAGAAGCACTATTATTCCTCTACCAAAAACTGGAACCGACAAATTTAGGCCTATCTCCCTCACCTCCTGCTTCAGCAAAGTGTTTGAACGCATCCTTCTTGCCCGGCTCATGCACCGCCTACAGGATAAACTCTCCCCCAGTCTTTATGGTTTCCTCCCACAACGGAGCACACATCACTGCCTCGCTGAACTCTACACCCGTCTTTCTCCCACCAGTGTGGTCGCCTTCCTGGACCTCAAATCTGCCTTCGATATAGCCAACAAGGAAATTATTCTTGACCAGCTGGTGGACTTTGGAGTTCGGGGGAACATACTGAAATGGATACGGGGATATCTCTGCAACAGAACATCAAGTGTCCTTTTTAAAGGGTCGTATAGCTCCTATGAACGGTTTCAACTGGGTACTCCTCAGGGGGGTGTGCTAAGTCCTTTTCTATTCAATATCCTTATGCATCGTCTACTCTCCCTCCTTCCTGTCATCCCCGGTACTACAGTTACCTGCTATGTGGACGACATATGCATCCACACGACCTCAACTCACGACCTTCAGCACATGCTCCATGATTTTTACGTGTCTGCTACCTCCTGTGGCCTTATTATCTCCCAAGAAAAAAGCAGGATTTTTACTTCACGCAACTGCAGAGCACTTCCCGCATTCGCCATGGGTGGTAATGTCATCCCTCACTGCACACAGTACACGTATTTAGGTGCACCAGTCCGGATCACCCCAACTATGCCTGCACGTCAACGAATTCATCCCTTTGTGAAGAGCCTTCTTGACCGTCTGGAGCCCCGCTTTGCACCTGTCAAGTGGCTTGCCAACAATGCTGCAGGAGTCTCCATCCCAGTGGCGAGGACCCTCTACATCCTACTACTTCGGCCAGTGGTTGACTATCTGTCTCCTGCCTTGTGTCAACTTCCTAGACCAGCTCTCGAGCCACTTGAAAAGTTCCAGAATCGAGTCATGAGATTTATCTTGGGATGTTCTCTCTCTACCCGTATTGTGAGTATGCAGTTGGAGCTAAACTTGCCCCCTCTTGTGGAGAGGATTTATGCCAATGTGTACTATTTTACTGTTAAGTGTCTTCACTACCCCTTTCTTGCTCCGTACTTCTCTGCTGTCATGAGGACATCCCTGGATCCAGACGCACCCAGGCTCCCACTTCGAGCAGGAGGTCATAACCTTATCAGGGTGGTGAGTGACATTCTCCGTGGCCTTGACATCGACCTGCCAGTGCAGGCGGCTGTCCCAGATTTACCACCCTGGCGTGTCCCCCTCCCCGCTGTCACATATACACCGACCTCGAAGGATGTCTATCCCCCCTTGCAGAGACAGTTAGCTCTGGAGACTATCGCTGATGTATCCACGTCTGTCCCTGCAGCGCACCACGTCTATGTTGATGGTTCTGTGCAAGCAGATGGGAGGGCGGCATGTGCTGTGTTTTCCCCCACCATGGAGCCGCCTGTGCCGGCTGATTCATGGATTGGCCGTAGACTACCCACCTCGTCGAGCTCCACCTACTGTGAACTGAATGCCATCTTGGATGCCGTGACTCTCCTTGTTCGACGACGAGTGAATGGGGTAATAATTTGTGACTCCCAATCGGCCCTACAAGCCCTATCCTCGCCAAGACCTATCTGTGGTCGTACTGTGGGAGATATACTATGTCGCCTCGCAGCCGCTCGGGATGCTTCTCTTGTTGTGTCATTTGTTTGGACTCCATCCCACAATGGGCTGACTGGCAACGACACAGCGGATCGTCTTGCCAAGGCGGCCTGTATGCTGGATGGGCATGCTGTGGACGCTGAGCCCTCCCTCCGATGCCTACGTAACATCATCTACTCAGCTGGGTTTGCCATGACGGTCCAGCGCAGGGACACGGAGAGGGCCAACAGTGTGTCCATACAGCACCATGATCACTTTCTTCACAGTCGCTACAAGTATCGCAGACACGGGTTAATGGTGCGGAAAAACAATGTAGTTAGTGCTCGGCTCAGAATGGGGTATCGGCCTTTATGGCAGGTCTCCCAGACTCTAGATATGCCACAGTACACCTCCTGTAAACTATGTGACCATCCTAATGCTAACACTCTTGACCACTATTGTCTTCAGTGCCCCACAGTGAGAGATGTTTTACCACGAGGTCAGAACTTAATACAGATCTGCTCATTTTTACTTAATGATGACAACCTTGATGTTATTCTTGCTCGTTATCCTCACTTTGGTGGCCATTAATTATATTGAATTATACATATATTTTCTGTATGTTGCTGTATTATTCTGTTTGTGCATTCTGCGTTTCTCTGAGCTTTACTTTTGCATATAATGTACTCTGTGCTGCCATACTGTGAGTTGTGTGTTAGTATGCAGCAATGTTTTATCAATATGTACACCTCCCTGTAAACCATGTTCAACTCTTGGTTTTGTATCCATTTGAAGCATTATTTGTATGAACTCATGTAATGTCTGACGCCTTGGCGCAATAAATTAATAAAATAAAATAAAATAATCTCTCTCTCTCTCTCTCTCTCTCTCTCTCTCTCTCTCTCTCTCTCTCTCTCTCTCTCTCTTTCATCATGCAGCACACTCCTCTTGAGGACGAAATAAGACGTCGAAGTTTACTAAATATTTAGTACAATTTTAAAATAATTAATCTTTTTTTTATATAGGTCACAGTATAAATCGACATTGTGTCGTATATTTTGTGTGCCAGCCTCATGAGAGGATTAAAGGCGTGTATTAGAGCCGACGATTGACCATCTCCGGGAAGCCATGACCCAAGGGTCAAGTCATATAAAAATAATCAGTATCAGATCCTAGGAGAGATATTACTGAGCTGGAAATTTAATCAGAAAATTACCCGAACCACCCCCAAAGTGCAAGTCCAGCAAATTAGAGTTAGAATTTTTACCAAGATTAAAACTTATTTCTAAAAGATACACTGAAAGACCACCCCCCTCCTGTGTGTCTTTCATCCTCTCTTGCATTCCAAGTCTCTGCTCCATACAATGCTGCTGGCACAATCACACCTTCATATATCCTTCTCTTTGCATTCCTTCCCAAATACCTATTTATCATTACACTTTTCAACCCACCTAAACATTTACTAGCTTCCTTCACTCTGTGATTTACCTCTACATCCACTCGTCCACTCCTTGATATATGTGACCCTAGATACTTAAAACTCTCAACTTCTTCAAGCAACTCCCCTTTCAATCCTACATCATTAAATCTGCCAACATTAACACTCCTCGTGCATCCCATGATTTTACTTTTACCAATATTCATGCACA
Source organism: Halocaridina rubra (assembly GCA_037179515.1). Taxonomy (NCBI): domain Eukaryota; kingdom Metazoa; phylum Arthropoda; class Malacostraca; order Decapoda; family Atyidae; genus Halocaridina; species Halocaridina rubra. The sequence goes on along the minus strand of JAXCGZ010015204.1, from coordinate 126,772 downwards.
ACTTCCTTCTTTCACACATACTAATAAATTCAGTCACCAAATTATTCAATTCATTTTCATTATCAGCCACCAGTACATATCCGCAAATAGCAACTGACTCAATTTCCACAACCTTCCCTCCTCACCCACTAGTTCCAATCCTCTGTCTAATACTCTTTCAGTTACTTCCTTTACCACTCCATGCATATACACATTAAATAACCATGGCGACATTACACAACCTTGACGTAACCCAACATTCATCTCAAACAAAGCTTTCATATCATTCCCAACTCCCATGCATGCTCTAATATTTATGTAAAAAATCTTCACCACAATCAACAAACTTCCACTTATTCCATACAGTCGCAACACCCTCCACAACCCCTCTCTATCTACCCTGTCATACGCTTTCTCTAAATTCATAAAGGCCCAAAGAGACTTCCTACCTTTCTCCAAGAACTTCTCACACACCTGTCTTACCGCAAACACCTGATCCACACATCCTCTTCCTTTCTTAAATCCACAAAGTTCTTCCTCAATCAAACTCTCAGTCCCTTTCCTGAAACATACATTCAACAACCTAACCATCCATTCTACTAATGCCTCCCAACCTTTTGACAAGCATTCAGCATGACACCCATCTATCCCTGGTGCTTTATCTGCTTTCGTTGCTATCAATGCTAAATATACCTCCTCTTTTGTGATTTCTCTATCATTCTCATCGCCTCACATTGGCATTCTCCATTCGTTTTCCACAGCCACAATCTCTGCCTCTCTAGTATCTTCCTCATTCAGCAGGTTCTTGAAATATTCAGCCCATCTCTCTCTCACCTTTATTTCATCCACTAGCAATTTCCCATCTGCTCCTTTCACTCTCTCCTCCCTACCACATTCACCTTTCCTCAATATTTTCACTTCCTTCCAAAACATCTTTTTATTCCTTTAAAAATTCTCAAACAAGCATCTGCCCCAGTTTACATCTGCTTCACTCTTTCTCTCCCTCACCACGTGCTTCACTAACCTCCTCTTTGCAAAATACTTTCATATGTCTCTACATTACCTTCCTGCAACCATACCTCGTAAACCCGCTTCTTTTCAGCCACTACTGCACTCACTTGCTCATTCCACAATTCACTACCTTTCCTTTTACTTCCACAGTTAGTCTCCTTCCACACACTGCCTCCGCACACTTCATAACCTATTCCTTGAAACAGCCCGATTCTTCTTCAACTCCCGCCTCCAATTTCTCTTTCACTGCATTCCACACATTTCTCAGAGTAGCCTTATGCTCACAGTCTTTCTCTTTCTTATACAATTCATTCACTTTTAGCACCTCTCTTCTTCTCTCGCTTCTAATGTTTCTCCTCTTTTTTCCCACTCTCAATCTACTTGCCACTAAATAATGGTCAAATATTCCACCACTAGCTCCTCTCAGTACATTCACATTCAATACTCTTCCAATCACACTCCTGTTCAACACAACATAATCCATTAATGCTCTTTCAGTTCTCTTCTATTTTTCACTCTGACCCATGTATAATTGTGCACACCCTTCTTTTTAAATACAGTATTAGAAATCAACACTTCTCTCTCAATAAGCATTTCTATCATTTTCTCTCCATTCTCATTACTACCAGGTACTCCATACTTCTCAATTACACCATCCACTGGTTCATTCCCTACTCTTGCATTTAAATATATATATATATATATATATATATATATATATATATATATATATATATATATATATATATATATATATATATATATATATATATATATATATA
>JAXCGZ010015204.1:102500-112500 GCA_037179515.1 Halocaridina rubra | reverse complement strand
CCATCAACAACACACAGTGGTCACTCTTTCCAATTGGTGGTTCATACTCAATTTTTTCAATATCCAACACATTATCTGTGAACACTAGATCAAGTAGTGATGGCTCATCCCCACCCCTGGCCCTTGTTGGTTCCATTACATGTTGGTGTAGGAAATTCCCTTGTACGCAATCTAGGAATCTTGCCCCGAATGAGTCCTCACCACTGTGTGGGTCAAGATTTATCCAATCTATCTCTTTATGATTAAAGTCTCCCATAATCAAACTCCTACATTTTTTTTCCCGTGCCATGTTAACAACTGAGTTTATGACTTCAATAGTACCTATATGACTTTCCTCATAAACTTCAAGCCTATTTTGGTTCCTTGGTGGGTTGTATACAACAGTTATTATAATGCTCTCTGACCCAGTATTTATGCGAGCAACAAGAAATTCCTTGAACTCACTTTCTATAGCCAAGTTTATTTCTTCGACTTGAATCCTTTCACTTATGAGCAGTGCTATACCTCCACCAGTCCTCTCAGATCTTTCAACCCTTAGTATTCTGAAACCCTTAGGAAAAACTGTGACACTGTTTATGTCCTCACTCAACTTAGTCTCTGTAATTGCTACTATATCTGCCTTACTGTTGTGAATCCTATCTTTTAATTCTACTGCCTTACCAGCTAATCCATCAGCATTTGTGTATAGCAATCTTAATGAGGCCCCATCCCCTGATCTTCGGTCATTATCTTCTTTATCTCCCCTTTGTCTGGAAGAACTCTGTAATGAAAATTTTTCTTCTCTTCTTCATTTCTTTCATCATTTAACCTTCTTGCCTCTTGCAACAAGTTTTTGATCTTTCCCATCTCTTCCTGTGTTCTGTATTGTCTAATGAACACTTCTTTGAATTCTTGAAGGTCTTTTAGACTTTTTTTCTCAACAATATTTCCCTACATGTTTCCCCTCTCTCAAAGGTTACTTTTGTTGGTCTCGGCTTTCCTTCCCTCGAATATTTACCTAGTTGGTGTATGTTTACAATATCCTCGGGATACAACCCTAGCTTTATTTTCTTCAAGTCTCCCCTGCCATGTTGGTTCCTGGGACTCGCTTATGCCTGAGATTACCACTGTCTTCTCCTTATCAATTGCCTGTCTGATGAGTGGGTTTGCAAAATAGTAAAAGAGAAAGCTAAAAGAAAAGCAAAAAAATAAAAATGAAGAAAATAAGACAACTGTACTACTTGGCAACTTAACTCAGTACTGTTGACAGGTGGATATTTGTTTTTTTTTTGTTTTTTTTTTACTTATTCAATTTTTCGTGTATCAAACTAACTAACAAGTTAATATAAATGGGAAGGATACTGATTTTAACAATATATGGAACCACAGGATCAGGTAAACGGCTTAAGAGCTTTCCCCAGTTTACACAAAAAATTAGGTAATGTGATGTGATGGCTTCACCTCTGGCAACTCTTCTAAATTTCCTTCAAGGCAGAACTGGACGGCAGCTTCTCTCTCCCCTCACGAAAAATGTTCTCAATTTTTTTTCCTTTAATATTTTGGACAGTCTCGTCATACAACAAATATAAGATTTGTACTCACAATACTCTGCAGGATTTCAGATTTAGGGAAATTATGGTAAAGTTTTCCACTAAGCACTTAGTCACTCAAAACAATTTAAAATTTAAGAGGAGCAGTTCCGTGTGTCACTGAACGCGCGGTGTGTGTGTGTGTGTGTGTGTATAAATAATATTTTATGTGCGTATAAATAATATATTGCCTGTCTGATGAGTGGGTTTGCCCTTTCCATCACAACGTCTTTCATTTTTTTTATTACTGTCTCTTTATAGTCAACTGTTTGTATGTTTTCCAGTGCCACCACCTTTACAGCCTCTTTTACTGCCACATTCCCCTTTAGTGCATCAGCAAAGGAAGTTTTCATGGCATCATTTTCCATATTCAGCTCCTGGAACTCTTTTCTGAACTGCTCAATGTTTTCCTTAATCTGGACATTCCAAGCAGCAATCTCGTCTCTCTCAGAAGAGAGTAGTGAACTAACATCTAATTCCTTTAGGTTGTCATTCAGCTGTTTGTTTTTGTCTTCTTGTTTAGAAAGTCTAGATTCTAGTTGACTCTTTTCTCCTTCCAGCTTTTTTATTCTTTTTTTCTAGTTCCTTTCTCTCCTGCCCTTGTGCTTTATTTGCTTCCTCCAAAGATCTTATTTGCTCTATGAGTGTTTCATTCTCTTTCATTTCTCCATCCATATTCTGAATTTTATCATCAAGGCTTATAACCATTTCCTCTATATTCTTGATTTTCTGCTTGAGTCGCCTGATGGCTACCCCTCCTACCGACCCATGGATGGGAGAGGTTTGGGACAGAGATGGCGTCATTTTTATGTTCTCCCTCTCACAGAATATAGAAAGAAGACGAGAAAGAGGAAGAAAAAAAAAACTTTTAATTAAGCTTCACACCGAATTTTTATATCTCCATATAAGTGCTATTTAGTGTCTCAGTTTATCTCTTTTCTGGTAACACACATCTTAACTTAAAAACTTGACCATGGTAATTTAAGGATAAAAAGAAAAAAAAATGCAACAAAACAAAAGTCAAACCTGAAGGAAAAATTTGAACCTGTGTCTGAGGTGGCACCCACCTGTTTCTGCTATATATTCTTCCTAACTGATAAACTCACTTGCTAACCAAGGTATGTTATCACAAGATTAGACTTTACATTTAACTCAATATATATACAAAATAAAAACAAAATAGTAAAAGAGAAAGCTAAAAGAAAAGCAAAAAAATAAAAATGAAGAAAATAAGACAACTGTACTACTTGGCAACTTAACTCAGTACTGTTGACAGGTGGATATTTGTTTTGTTTTTGTTTTTTTTTTACTTATTCAATTATTTCGTGTATCAAGCTAACTAACAAGTTAATATAAATGGGAAGGATACTGATTTTAACAATATATGGAACCACAGGATCAGGTAAACGGCTTAAGAGCTTTCCCCAGTTTACACAAAAAATTAGGTAATGTGATGTGATGGCTTCACCTCTGGCAACTCTTCTAAATTTCCTTCAAGGCAGAACTGGACGGCAGCTTCTCTCTCCCCTCACGAAAAATGTTCTCAATTTTTTTTCCTTTAATATTTTGGACAGTCTCGTCATACAACAAATATAAGATTTGTACTCATAATACTCTGCAGGATTTCAGATTTAGGGAAATTATGGTAAAGTTTTCCACTAAGCACTTAGTCACTCAAAACAATTTAAAATTTAAGAGGAGCAGTTCCGTGTGTTACTTAACGCGCGGTGTGTGTGTGTGTGTATGTGTGTGTGTGTATAAATAATATTTTACCCTTGACCGGAACTCGAGCCTAAGATACATAACTACTGTGCCTTTGCACAATAATTATGATTCCTGTTTCCACATGTCTTAATCTGTTCATCTAATTATATATATATATATATATATATATATATATATATATATATATATATATATATATATATATATATATATATATATATATATATATATATGCATACATGCATGCATGCATACATACATACATATACTCATATATGCATGCATACATACGTACATACATACATACATACATACATTCATACATACAACAAATCTGTACAAGAAATGTATGACATCTTTTGTAAGAAATATGGGAAGATAGTAGATTGCTGCATACCTGTCACCAAAGTAGGTGTAATTCATGCCAGAGAGAAATGGTTCGATAATGGGTGTAAAAGAGCTAAGGAGTGGAGAGACAAATGCTGGAAAAGGTATAGGAGGAGAAAAAACATAAATGCCTGGCAAACCTACAAAAGAGCAAGAAATGACTACCTAAGTAAAAGGAGAGAGACAGAGAGAGACTATGAGAGGGACATCACCAGGAAGGCTAAGGAAAATCCCAAGCTTTTCCACAGCTTTATCAGAGGAAAACTGAAGGTAAAAGAACAGGTTTTAAGGCTAAAGAGAGTGGATGGAAGCATCACTGAGACGGATGAAGAGATCTGCAAAGAATTGAACAAGGAGTTTCAGTCAGTATTTACAGTAGAAAATACCCCACCCCCTCAGATTGCAGTGATTGAAGCTCAAGGGCCGGCATTAGAGAACATCAACCTTACAGCCACAGAGGTATGCAAAGCGCTGATGGATTTAGATGTTCATAAAGCTACAGGTCCCGATGACATATCCCCTCATGTGCTTAAAAAATGCGCAAACACAATATCAGTGGCACTAAGTATCATATTTAAGGAGTCACTGGAGTCGGGGGAGATTCCAAGATGCTGGAAACAAGCAAATGTGATACCTATCTTCAAAAAGGGAAGGAGGGATACGGCTCTGAACTATAGACCTGTTTCCTTGACCAGCATAGTTTGCAAAGTTATGGAGAAACTACTAAGGAAACATATCTCTCTTCACTTGGAATCCTTCAACTTTTTGTCAGTGAGGCAACATGGCTTCAGAGAAGGTAGATCAACAGTAACAAACTTATTAGAATTTTATGATGAGGTAAGCCAAATCTTACAGGAAAGAGAGGGCTGGGCAGATTGCATATTCCTAGACTTCCAGAAAGCGTTTGACACTGTTCCACATGGGAGACTTATTAGGAAGCTGCAATCAATGGCTAGAATAGGTGGAAATGTTTTGGAATGGATAAAAACTTACTTAGAAGGAAGGGAACAGAGGGTTAGAGTAAGACACTCAGTGTCTGAATGGAGAAGAGTTAGTAGTGGAGTTCCACAGGGTTCAGTTTTAGGGCCACTTTTGTTCCTTGTATATGTAAATGACCTACCAGAGTCTGTAAATTCATTCATGAATATGTTTGCAGATGATGCAAAGATTGTGAAGAAAGTAAAAAACGAGAACAATGGTAGAGAACTTCAGGAGGATCTAAATAATCTGCATGAGTGGTCAGAAAAGTGGCTAATGAAATTCAATACTTCAAAATGTAAGGTAATGAGAATGGGTACAAGTGCAAGAAGGCCCAAGCTTGACTACTCGGTGGCTGGAGTACAACTTCAAGAGACAGAAAATGAGAGAGATTTAGGAGTAAACATACTGGCAGATTTGTCTCCAGAAATACATATAAATGGCATAGTAAGGGCAGCATATGCATTCTTATCAAATGTAAGGGTAGCCTTCAGGCACATGGACAAGGAAATATTCAGAAATATTTATGTAACCTATGTGAGGCCAAAACTCGAATATGCAGCCCCCTTTTGGAATTCGCACTTGAAAAAGCACATAGCTAAGCTTGAAAAAGTTCAAAGACATGCCACGAAACTGGTGCCAGAAATACGCAATCTCAGTTATGATGAGAGGCTGAGGGAATTAGACTTGCCATCACTCGAAGCTAGAAGAGTGAGGGGGGATATGGTGAAAGTCTTTAAATTCCTTCATGGTTATGATAGAGTGGATAGGGATCGATATTTTGATATGGCTGGCTCTAGAACTAGAGGTCATAGTTTGAAGCTTCGTAAGAAAACTTCTTCGCAGGATGTAAGGAAATACTTTTTTAGTGTAAGAGTAGTTGATAATTGGAATTGGCTAAGCGAGGAGGTAGTTAATGCTATCTCAATCCATAGTTTTAAGGACAGGTATGATAAGTATCACTAAGTCTAAAATGGAACCGATCAAGAGACGGGAAGATACGAGCTTTGGGCTCTTTCCCGTAAACACAATTAGGTAATAACAATTAGGTAATCACACACACACACTTGAAAAAGCACATAGCTAAGCTTGAAAAAGTTCAAAGACATGCCACGAAACTGGTGCCAGAAATACGCAATCTCAGTTATGATGAGAGGCTGAGGGAATTAGACTTACCATCACTCGAAGCTAGAAGAGTGAGGGGGGGGTATGGTGACAGTCTTTAAATTCCTTCATGGTTATGATAGAGTGGATAGGGATCGATATTTTGATATGGCTGGCTCTAGAACTAGAGGTTATAGTTTGAAGCTTGGTAAGAAAACTTCTTTGCAGGATGTAAGGAAATACTTTTTCAGTGTAAAAGTAGTTGATAATTGGAATTGGCTAAGCGAGGAGGTAGTTAATGCTATCTCAATCCATAGTTTTAAGGACAGGTATGATAAGTATCACTAAGTCTAAAATGGAACCGATCAGGAGACTGGAAGATACGAGCTTTGGGCTCTTTCCCGTAAACACAACTAGGTAATTACAATTAGGTAATCACATACATACATACATACATACATACATACATACATACATACATACATACATGCATACATACATACATACATACATTCATACATACATACATACATACATACATACATACATACATACATACATACATACATACATACATACATACATACATACATACATATATACATACATACATACATACATACATACATACATACATACATACATACATACATACATACATACATACATACATACATACATACATACATACATACATACACAGGAATAGATGGGAAAGATCAAAAACTTGTTGCAAGAGGCAAGAAGGTTAAATGATGAAAGAAATGAAGAAGAGAAGAAAAATTTTCGTTACAGAGTACCTCCAGACAAAGGGGAGATAAAGAAGATTATGACAGAAGATCAGGGGATGGGGCCTCACTAAGATTGTTATACACAAATGCTGATGGATTAGCTGGTAAGGCAGTAGAATTAAAAGATAGGATTCACAACAGTAAGGCAGATATAGTAGCAATTACAGAGACTAAGTTGAGTGAGGACATAAACATTGTCACAGTTTTTCCTAAGGGCTTCAGAATACTAAAGGTTGAAAGATCTGAGAGGACTGGTGGAGGGATAGCACTGCTCATAAGTGAGAAGATTCAAGTTGAAGAAATAAACTTGGCTATAGAAAGTGAGTTCAAGGAATTTCTTGTTGCTCGCATAAATACTGGGTCAGAGAGCATTATAATAACTGTTGTATACAACCCACCAAGGAACCAAAATAGGCTTGAAGTTTATGAGGAAAGTCATATAGGTACTATTGAAGTCATAAACTCAGTTGTTAACATGGCACGGGAAAAAAAATGTAGGATTTTGATTATGGGAGACTTTAATCATAAAGAGATAGATTGGATAAACCTTGACCCACACAGTGGTGAGGACTCATTCGGGGCAAGATTCCTAGATTGCGTACAAGGGAATTTCCTACACCAACATGTAATGGAACCAACAAGGGCCAGGGGTGGGGATGAGCCATCACTACTTGATCTAGTGTTCACAGATAATGTGTTGGATATTGAAAATATTGAGTATGAACCACCAATTGGAAAGAGTGACCACTGTGTGTTGTTGATGGAGTATATCATTGAAGATATTCTTCCTGAGAGTAGAGGCACTGAGGACATGAGGAGGAACTATCCGAAAGGAGATTACATCAAAATGAATGAGCTTTTTGCAGTTATTGACTGGAGAACCTTATTTTACAACAAATCTATACAAGAAATGTATGACATCTTTTGTGAGAAATATGGGAAGATAGTAGATTGCTGCATACCTGTCACCAAAGTAGGTGTAATTCATGCCAGAGAGAAATGGTTCAATAATGGGTGTAAAAGAGCTAAGGAGTGGAGAGACAAATGCTGGAAAAGGTATAGGAGGAGAAAAAAACATAAATGCCTGGCAAACTACAAAAGAGCAAGAAATGACTAACTAAGTAAAAGGAGAGAGGCAGAGAGAGATTATGAGAGGGACATCACCAGGAAGGCTAAAGAAAATCCCAAGCTTTTCCACAGCTTTATCAGAGGAAAACTGAAGGTAAAAGAACAGGTTTTAAGGCTAAAGAGAGTGGATGGAAGCATCACTGAGACGGATGAAGAGATCTGCAAAGAATTGAACAAGGAGTTTCAGTCAGTATTTACAGTAGAAAATACCCCACCCCCTCAGATTGCAGTGATAGAAGCTCAAGGGCCGGTATTAGAGAACATCAACCTTACAGCCACAGAGGTATGCAAAGCGCTGATGGATTTAGATGTTCTTAAAGCTACAGGTCCCGATGACATATCCCCTCATGTGCTTAAAAAATGCGCAAGCACAATATCAGTGGCACTAAGTATCATATTTAAGGAGTCACTGGAGTCGGGGGAGATTCCAAGATGCTGGAAACAAGCCAATGTGATACCTATCTTCAAAAAGGGAAGGAGGGATACGGCTCTGAACTATAGACCAGTTTCCTTGACCAGCATAGTTTGCAAAGTTATGGAGAAACTACTAAGGAAACATATCTCTCTTCACTTGAAATCCTTCAACTTTTTGTCAGTGAGGCAACATGGCTTCAGAGAAGGTAGATCAACAGTAACAAACTTATTAGAATTTTATGATGAGGTAAGCCAAATCTTACAGGAAAGAGAGGGCTGGGCAGATTGCATATTCCTAGACTTCCAGAAAGCATTTGACACTGTTCCACATGGGAGACTTATTAGGAAGCTGCAATCAATGGCTAGAATAGGTGGAAATGTTTTGGAATGGATAAAAACAAACTTAGAAGGAAGGGAACAGAGGGTTAGAGTAAGACACGCAGTGTCTGAATGGAAAAGAGTTAGTAGTGGAGTTCCACAGGGTTCAGTTTTAGGGCCACTTTTGTTCCTTGTATATGTAAATGACCTACTAGAGTCTGTAAATTCATTCATGAATATGTTTGCAGATGATGCAAAGATTGTGAAGAAAGTAAAAAAACGAGAACAATGGTAGAGAACTTCAGGAGGATCTAAATAATATGCATGAGTGGTCAGAAAAGTGGCTAATGAAATTCAATACTTCAAAATGTAAGGTAATGAGAATGGGTACAATTGCAAGAAGGCCCAAGCTTTACTACTCGGTGGCTGGAGTACAACTTCAAGAGGCGGAAAATCAGAGAGATCTAGGAGTAAACATACTGGCAGATTTGTCTCCAGAAATACATATAAATGGCATAGTAAGGGCAGCATATGCATTCTTATCAAATGTAAGGGTAGCCTTCAGGCACATGGACAAGGAAATGTTCAGAAATATTTATGTAACCTATGTGAGGCCAAAACTCGAATATGCAACCCCCTTTTGGAATCCGCACTTGAAAAAGCACATAGCTAAGCTTGAAGAAGTTCAAAGACATGCCACGAAACTGGTGCCAGAAATACGCAATCTCAGTTATGATGAGAGGCTGAGGGAATTAGACTTACCATCACTCGAAGCTAGAAGAGTAAGGGGGGATATGGTGACCGTCTTTAAATTCCTTCATGGTTATGATAGAGTGGATAGGGATCGATATTTCGATATGGCTGGCTCTAGAACTAGAGGTCATAGTTTGAAGCTTCGTAAGAAAACTTCTTTGCAGGATGTAAGGAAATACTTTTTCAGTGTAAGAGTAGTTGATAATTGGAATTCGCTAAGCGAGGAGGTAGTTAATGCTATCTCAATCCATAGTTTTAAGGACAGGTATGATAAGTATCACTAAGTCTAAAATGGAACCGATCTGGAGACGGGAAGATACGAGCTTTGGGCTCTTTCCCGTAAACACAATTAGGTAATCACAATTAGGTAATCACATACATACATACATACATACATACATACATGCATACATACATACATACATACATACATACATACATACATACATACATACATACATACATACATACATACATACATACATAATGATACCTATCTTCAAAAAGGGAAGGAGGTATATGGTTCTAAACAACAGACCTGTTTCCTCAACTAGTATTGTTTGCAAAGTTATGGAGAAACTATTAATTAACATATCTCTCTTCACTTGGATTCCTTCAACTTTTTGTCAGTGATGATAATAATAATAATAATAATAATAATAATAATAATAATAATAATAATAATAATAATAATAATAATAATAATAATAATAATAATAATAATAATAATAATAATAATAATAATAATACTAATAATAATAATATTAATAATGATAATAATAATAATAATAATAATAATAATAATAATAATAATAATAATAATAATAATAATAA
>JAXCGZ010015204.1:87500-92500 GCA_037179515.1 Halocaridina rubra | reverse complement strand
CTCTTCACTTCTTTCCAAAACTTCTTTTTATTCTCCTTATATGACCTACTAAAATCCTGTCCCCACCTAACATTTGCCAACCTCTTCTCTTCCTCTACCTTCCGCTTGGTTTCCACATTTTTCTCCCTATATCTTTCAACTTCTCCCTACTTTTACACTGCAGCCATTCCTCAAAAGCCCTCATTTTCTCTTCTACCTTCATTTTCACCCCTTCATTCCACCACTCGCTGCCCCTCCTCATGCCACCTCCAACAAACCTCTTTCCACACACATCACTTGCATGTCCCACAAAACATTTTTTCATCAACCCCCATTCCTCCCCTAACTCCCCAACTTCTCTTTCTTTCACCCTGTCATATGCCACTCTCAACCTGTTCTGATATTCCTGTCTCTTCTCTGGCTTTTTCAACTCTTCCACCTTCACTATTTCCCTTCTACATCCCCCCACACTATTTCCCCACTCTTTTGCTACTACCACTTTTGCTTCAACCAAAAAATGATCAGACATCCCAGCAGCCACACCCCTGAATGCATGCACACCTTTCACTCTACCAACCATGCTCTTTACTACCAACACATAATCTATCAATGCTCTTTCTTTTATTCTTCCATTTGCCACTCTCATCCGTGTATACTTATTTATTAACTTCTTCTTGAAAAAACTATTACCTATCGCCAACCCTTGCTCCACACACATATCTAACAGTCTCTCACCACTCTCATTCCGACCTGGTACCCCATACTTTCCTACAACATCTTCTATCTCTCCATCACCAACTCTGGCATTCAAGTCACCCAACACAGCTACAAAGTTCCTTCTACTCAGACCATCCACACATCTAGTTAACTCATTCGAGAATTCATCCTGCTCTTCCTCACTTCTCTCACATCATGGCCCATACGCACTAACAAAAGCCCAACATTCCCTTCCTAGCCTAGCCCTCACCCACATCAGCCTAGATGGCACTTCTTTCCATTCCACTACCTTATTTACCATCCATTCACTCAGCAATAATGCTACACCTTCTCTCGCTCTCCCCTTTTCAACCCCAGACACCCTACCCGTCACATCACCAAATGCCACTTCTCCTTTTCCTTTCATCTTCGTCTCACACAATGCCAATACATCCATCCTCCTCCTACCAAACATATATCCAATCTCACATCTTTTGCTCTCTATCGTACTACAAGCACGCACATTTAGACACCCCAAAACTAGAGTTTGGGGAAGAGTTATTCTCCCCTCTACTCCCGTTCTTCTTTGACGTCTCGCAGGAAGTTGATACAAGGGGGGGAATTCCCAGTCCCCCCGCCCCGTCCACTTTTAGTCGCCTTTTACGACACGCAGGGAATACGTTGAGGCTATAAATAAAAACATAAACTGAAATCCCAAAGAAAATATATCAGCTATAATACAGAAGTGGTGAAAATACTTCCACTGTACTTGGTACCGTTCTGAATCTCGGAACATTGGACAGGACTTGTGTAAGGTATTGCATCTGAGCGTGAAAGTAGAGCCAAAATTAATACTAACTAGTGTTCACGAGAATAGTGTTAAACAGCGACTTATGAAAATTCGAAAAGCAGCCTCAGCAAGAGGATGATAAAGAGATAAATATGTGGATAATGTGACGAGAGTGGCGGGAGGGTGTCTCAAGCCTGCAGAACTGTTGCTGCTAACAAGAGGCAGGGTCAGGCGGAGTTTCGTGGTTGCCGAAGTCCAAGCGGGTATGGCCCAGAGATAATGATGACATCACCTAGATGCTGGTCCCAATCCTGGATCAATGTAGAAGTGCAGTATCAAGAAAGGGATCTGACAACAGTCTCAAGGGTAGTGTGAAACAGTGACCCCATATAAACATTTTAAAATCTGCTGATAATGAAAGAAGGAGGAGTAAGCTAAATGATTTTGGTTCCTATCCTATGCCCGGATCAATGAAGAGGAATAGAATCAGGATGGGCATTCGACCTAAAAGCTTGGATTCAAACTCAACATCAGTGTCTAAGTGGTTGGTAAGAGACAGCAACCCCAAACATAAATGGGAATATAGAAAAGAGAATACAGATGTGGCAAGGCTTTGGCACAGGTGTTTTAGTTAATAACATGTGTGTTGAAACGAACTAAGATAATGGGGACAGTCTCCTACTTCCAAAGCTTTGTGAGGCTGGCCTCCTTTTTCACGCCCCTGTTTGTCAGGTTTCTTATTAATTATATACTTGAAAAATGTTTGGAACATAATATCAGAGATTCTTCGTTCCTTTAACTAGATAAAGTTTTGAGTACATTTTTCTCGAGTCGCTGAAATTGAGATTATTTATCAAATATTATACAAGCATAAAAAGACCAAGAAATTACACTACAAAAGAGCTGAGAGAAGAAAGAAAAGATTATTTTCTTCCTATTATTCCATCAAGCAAATTGATTTCATGCCTGCTAAGTCATCATAGGTCATAAAAAGAATGTTTTCTTTCCAAGTTTTTATTTTTTATTTGAAGGCGTGCATCCTAGTTTTTTTTCTATTCCTTTATTTTTCTTTTTCTTCTTCTTTGCCCTTGTCTTGTTCTTCTCGTTCTTTGTGCTCTGTCATTTTTTCTCTTATTTTTATGTATTGTCATTTCTTCTCTCTTCTTCGTGACATAAAATTTCAATATTAGGAATAGTTGAGAAAAATGCAAGCTTCATATCATCATTGTCTTCATCTTCTCCCACACGTGTTGGGGTCTCTAATCTTGACTAGGCTCTTCCACTGATATCTTTTGAATACATTACCCCCTTCTGATGTCCTTTCCTTCTGATCTTGATGAATTCAGTCGATCTCCCTCTTCTGAGGTGTTCCTATTTCTTTCTTTGCCATTGTACTTGCATACAGATCGTTCCTTGTATCACATTATCTTCTTTCTCTCTAGTAACATGCCCAACCCACTTCATTCTTCTCACTAGTATTTTGTTTGATAATATTCCGAACTCTTTGTATCCCTCTAATTCTCTCGTTAATGCTTTTATTTAACTAAGTTGCGTAACTATTATTAAAGATAATTAAAGATAATATATATATATATATATATATATATATATATATATATATATATATATATATATATATATATATATATATATATATATATATATATATGTAAATATATATATATTTATATATATATATATATATATATATATATATATATATATATATATATATATATATATATATATATATATATATATATATATATTTATGTATATATATATATATATATATATATATATATATATATATATATATATATATATATATATATATGTATATATATATATATATATATATATATATATATATATATATATATATATATATATATATATATATATATATATATATATATATACATATACATACATATATATATATATATATATATATATATATATATATATATATATATATATATATATACATATATATATATATATATATATATACATATACATATATATATATATATATATATATATATATATAATATATATATATATATATATATATATATATATATATATATATATATATATATATATATATATATATATATATACACACACATATATATATCATCACAACAGATGTGTTTACTATACATACACGGCTGCTGTATTAAAATAATCAATAATGAGCAACAAAAAAACACGTATAACTCCCTCACACATACATATATACATACATACGTACACACATGCATGCATACATATATACATACCTACATACATACATACATACATACATACATACATACATACATACATACATACATACATACATACATACATACATACATACATACATACATACATACATACATACATACATACATACATGCATACATACATACATACATGCATACATGCCGGTACAAAATTATATGTGCAGAAATATATACAATATATTTTGATATGGCTAGTAAAGTGGTAACGCGCTGGTTTTGCATTCATGAGGTCAGCAGATCGGTTAACATTTATCATAAATGCACTTTACATATATTTATATATGTATAAATAGCAAGAGAATTATTACTGAAATAAAAGAGAGAAGATGAGGAAGACGAAGACGAAGAAGAAATATGAAAAATAAGATGTGGGGAAAAAAGCAGAAAGTGAAATATAAAAACGAAGAAGAAGAAAAAGAAGATGAAGAGGAAGAAACATTCTTCTGAACGTGTTATATCCTACGTAAGTTCCATATACGTAACAACAATAAAATGGAAGAGCTCTTAATAAGCATTGCCATTACAGCTGCACGATATTCCGATCCCAGCAGCTGCGATACCACAACTCCGATATGATTCACATCATGAGATAACCGCAAGGCATGTTTTTAACTCCTACACACTTTGTTATGAGTCACAACAGCCGAAGGTAGAGAGGGGAAAGTTTCTGAGCAAGGGTTGTAGTTGTGCATAGTAATTACTTTGATTTCCGCTTCCCTTGCATACATAGTGAAGGATTGATGAAAAAACTGGATGAAGAGTGAGTGAAAGCTAGTATTCTCGGATGCAGTAAAATTGATGAAAATAACTGAAGTGGAAGATGACAGATATCCTCAGATGCAGTAAAACTGAGAGAGTTATATCGAGTTCATTTTCTTTTTCACTGAATGTTTGTTAGCTTCACTTACTCTCTATACATTTTTGTTATTTATTTATTAGTTCCCAGAGCGTATTGATACTAAAGAAAAGGCGGTGAGTCCCATGTATGATAGCACCTGTCAATCCAATAAACTCATTGAGCACATAATTTTGATACTTAGTTAAAGTTTTCAAGAGGAATTAGGTATTATCTCTTTCCCAGAACTTCGTGACAGTAAGAAGAAGAGAGTAGTGGCGTCCATCATAAGGCAGCCCCTTTAAAAACTGAGCAAGCTTAGTAATTGCATCATTAGGAATGTGTAGTCAGTGGTAGAACAGTATCCTCAAAAGGTCGATCTTCAAATAAGATCAAAATGTCT
>JAXCGZ010015204.1:80000-82500 GCA_037179515.1 Halocaridina rubra | reverse complement strand
TATATATATATATATATATATATATATATATATATATATATATATATATATATATATATATATATATATATATATATATATATATATATATATATATATATATATATATACTCAAATAAGCACATTACATATGTGAAAACATGAATCATTTTTTTACCCCGACCGGGACTCGAACCTAGGACTTATAATTACTAAGTCAAGGCGCTACCAACTACACACCACAGAAGGTATAAAAGGAATCCAACCTTATAGCTTATATCTGCTATACTTTGGAATGAACGCATTCTATCTGAATGCCACTATGTTCATATTACAGATTCCCCAACCTCACTCGTGGCTTCATGTTCGCATTTAATTCAATTCCCAATCTCATTCGGGTCATACAATACTCAAATAAGCACATTACATATGTGAAAACATGAATCATTTTTTACCCCGACCGGGACTCGAACCTAGGACTTATAATTACTAAGTCAAGGCGCTACCAACTACTCACCACAGAAGGTATAAAAGGAATCCAACCTTATAGCTTATATCTGCTATACTTTGGAATGAACACATTCTATCTGAATGCCACTATGTTCATATTACAGATTCCCCAACCGTACTCGTGGCTTCATGTTCGCATTTAATTCAATTCCCAATCTCATTTGGGTCATACAATCCTCAAATAAGCACATTACATATGTGAAAACATGAATCATTTTTTACCCCGACCGGGACTCGAACCTAGGACTTATAATTACTAAGTCAAGGCGCTACCAACTACACACCACAGAAGGTATAAAAGGAATCCAACCTTATAGCTTATATCTGCTATACTTTGGAATGAACGCATTCTATCTGAATGCCACTATGTTCATATTACAGATTCCCCAACCTCACTCGTGGCTTCATGTTCGCATTTAATTCAATTCCCAATCTCATTCGGGTTATTCAATACTCAAATAAGCACATTACATATGTGAAAACATGAATCATTTTTTACCCCGACCGGGACTCGAACCTAGGACTTATAATTACTAACTCAAGGCCCTACCAACTACACACCACAGAAGGTATAAAAGGAATCCAACCTTATAGCTTATATCTGCTATACTTTGGAATGAATGCATTCTATCTGAATGCCACTATGTTCATATTACAGATTCCCCAACCTCACTCGTGGCTTCATGTTCGCATTTAATTCAATTCCCAATCTCATTCGGGTCATACAATACTCAAATAAGCACATTACATATGTGAAAACATGAATCATTTTTTTTACCCCGAGCGGGACTCGAACCTAGGACTTATAATTACTAAGTCAAGGCGCTACCAACTACACACCACAGAAGGTATAAAAGGAATCCAACCTTATAGCTTATATCTGCTATACTTTGGAATGAACGCATTCTATCTGAATGCCACTATGTTCATATTACAGATTCCCCAACCTCACTCGTGGCTTCATGTTCGCATTTAATTCAATTCCCAATCTCATTCGGGTCATACAATACGCAAATAAGCACATTACATATGTGAAAACATGAATCATTTTTTACCCCGACCGGGACTCGAACCTAGGACTTATAATTACTAAGTCAAGGCGCTACCAACTACACACCACAGAAGGTATAAAAGGAATCCAACCTTATAGCTTATATCTGCTATACTTTGGAATGAACGCATTCTATCTGAATGCCACTATGTTCATATTACAGATTCCCCAACCTCACTCGTGGCTTCATGTTCGCATTTAATTCAATTCCCAATCTCATTCGGGTCATACAATACTCAAATAAGCACATTACATATGTGAAAACATGAATCATTTTTTACCCCGACCGGGACTCGAACCTAGGACTTATAATTACTAAGTCAAGGCGCTACCAACTACACACCACAGAAGGTATAAAAGGAATCCAACCTTATAGCTTATATCTGCTATACTTTGGAATGAACGCATTCTATCTGAATGCCACTATGTTCATATTACAGATTCCCCAACCTCACTCGTGGCTTCATGTTCGCATTTAAGTCAATTCCCAATCTCATTCGGGTCATACAATACTCAAATAAGCACATTACATATGTGAAAACATGAATCATTTTTTACCCCGACCGGGACTCGAACCTAGGACTTATAATTATTAAGTCAAGGCGCTACCAACTACACACCACAGAAGGTATAAAAGGAATCCAACCTTATAGCTTATATCTGCAATACTTTGGAATGAACGCATTCTATCTGAATGCCACTATGTATTGTATGACCCGAATGAGATTGGGAATTGAATTAAATGCGAACATGAAGCCACGAGTGAGGTTGGGGAATCTGTAATATGAACATAGTGGCATTCAGATAGAATGCGTTCATTCCAAAGTATAGCAGATATAAGCTATAAGGTTGGATTCCTTTTATACCTTCTGTGGTGTGTAGTTGGTAGCGCCTTGACTTAGTAATTATAAGTCCTAGGTTCGAGTCCCGGTCGGGGTAAAAATTGATTCAGGTTTTCAC
>JAXCGZ010015204.1:32500-72500 GCA_037179515.1 Halocaridina rubra | reverse complement strand
ACTAATATGTGGTAAAGGATATTCATCTGGTTTAGTCAAAGTATTAAGTTGCCTAAAATCACCACATATCTCTCCACTCTCCTGGCTTAGGTTTAGGAACTAAATGAATGGGTGAAGCCCAAGGTGATTTAGAGGGTTGTACAATACCCATATCCAACAACCGTTTAAATGCTTCCTTGGCAGCAGAATATTTGTCTGGAGCCAACGGACGACATCTAGCAAATGTCGGAGGAGAACTCCCTGTATCTATATAATGAAAAACATTAGAATTCTTGAAAGAATTATTAGTTGTAAGAGGCTTAACACAGGACAAGAGTGAGGGAAAATCTTGGAACAACTGTTGTACAGAATCAGGTAAATAGTTCAAATTATTAATCACATAAGAAACATTTGCAATATCACCTTTTACAGAACATCGTGTTATATTGTCATGTAAAGTTTTATTCTTACAATCAATAAACAATCCAAAATTGCAAAGAAAATCATTACCTAATAAAGGTGTACATACATCTGCAACAACAAATGTCCAGTTAAATCGACGGCGCAACTGCCGAATATCAAGGTCAAGATTAATTTCACCATAAACTTTTATTGACTCACCAGTGGCCGTAGAAATATTAACTGCTGTTGGCCTTAATAAAATTACTGAAACATACTTATATGGAATAGTGGAGACTGCTGCTCCTGTATCCACAGTGAAGACCATGTCACTACAACCAATTTTGGCTACAACCTGTAGAAGTGGGAGAACAGAAGTGGCCGTAGCTACAATTTTCTCTTCTGTCTGCTTTATTAGTTTTCCAAACTAGGAAAATTCCGTGCGGGCGACGAGGACCTAGACATTGATGCTGGGGACGGAGCTCTAGAAGAATCCTTCATCTGGATATTTTGAGATTTATTCGGCCATTGGCACCACGGCTTGCACCATCTAGCCCGAGTTTCATAATATAAATGGGCACGACAAACTTTTGGACATTGATTTTGATGGAACGGTAGCACTCGTAGGCATACAGGTGGATTCTTGGAAATTGATACATACTGGGATGTATTAGCTTGACGAGAAACTGACGACTGATCAACAACATTGATGGGTTTAGCCCTATTATTATTTTGAGAAAATACAACTAGTTCATCTGCAAGCTTGCCTAAAGCTGGTAAATCCATATTTTGCTGAGAGGCTAAAACTGCTGAAATACTACTGGGAACTGCTTGCAAGAATTTATGTTTCACTAGGTCATCTGTTACTCCTAATTTAGAAGCAGTTCTGCGAATTTCTTCTAAATAAACTGAAGGCTTGCCATGCATTTTTGTATTACTTATCATATCATTGAAAATTTCAGGCTTGGTCTGTTCAAAAAGATATGTGAGGTATGCTTTAATTATATCATAGTCTCTCCTATTTAAAGTGTCTTGGGGAACACGTTCTACAACAGTAGGGGGCAAGGCAGATAACACATGGAAAAATTTTGTTTCTATGGATTTCACATTAGCTAAGCCAAATTGGGCTTCAAGAATAGAAAACCACCCTGAAACGCAGGTGTCCATGAATGCGGGGGCTTTCACTGCTATGTGCCTGACAGCACTAGACTTATCATCATCAGAATCGGGCATTGTTTATGACAGCTTATCTTGGAGTACAAATACTGAAAGAAACCTAGGCCTTGCCTACCGGTATGATGCTGAAGAAATTTTAGTCACTTAGGCCTATCTTGTCAATTACAAATATCTTGTCACCCCTATATCTTGTCACTCCCATATCTTGTCACTACGGTGGTCACCACTTTGTAGTTCAGTCTGACAAGATATCAAGATTACCACAATATCATTTAAGGTATTGAATTAGGCACAAGTGATCACTTTTCAAGCAACTTTATGTATCGAAAATGAACAGACCAAAAGTATCACACTACACGAAAAAGGCAGCAATACAGAGTCAGTGTTGCCATAAAAACAGAAAACCAAAACAATGTACAGTTCGTTATGACAAAAAGAAGCAAAATTAAGGGATCACTTTACAACAACAACAAAATTATTAATAAATAAAGTGAAAATATATATATCACTTAATAAATAAATTAATATATAAATAAAGAAGACATATATCATACCACTACAACACTCCAAATAAAGAAAGAAAATACACTATGCCACTACAAATACACTTTTTACTTGCACATATATCTACACCGTTCAGACAGGCATCTACAATTCTTTAACAGGTAGCTGAATTACTAATACTTTATTTACACATGATTTTACTTCCTTCGTTTATTTGAAAAAAATCATTAAACACTGGGCCAACCACTAAAGAGATACTCTTATTAATAGTGACTGCCATCACATAAAATTATGAATCCAAAACAATTACTAGCCATTTCGTTGCTGCTGACGGCATTGCAAAAATAATAATTAGCGAAAGATCATGGAGAGGTAACAACAATAACAGCCCACAAAATTAGAGTAGCAAGAATAAAAAATTACATTCACAGTAGCTAATAATAATCAAAAGAAAAAACTAAAAAAATAACAACATTAATTCAGGAATAACAGTGTGCATGCAAATGAGACAGGCATTCTGAAGTAGAACAGAGTCTTACACTCATACTTCACAACAAAGCTCTGTTTAACACTCTCTTTGGTTATTTGAATTCCTGCAGTCATAAAAAATACATATACTAGCACGTATATATACAGGAGCTTACTCATCATATCTGGATGCCCAATTTGTCAGTGGGAGTTTTATCTATTCTCTAACATAGTTGCAATATGTGGCAGAAAGATTTATATAATAATCAGTTCTACTGATGTCTTATCAGTATTTATGCAATAACAGCATGCAAAAATTTATCAACAGAAATAAAATGTGGGCACAACTATCGCCTAGCAGCACTGAAAAAAACAATAAAAAAGAATCAATAACGGCAACATCCTGTTAGCATCAGGAAGGAGCACGTGTCAGTCCCAGAGTAGAGTGATAGATGGGAGAGAGAGAGAGAGATAGAGCAATAAATAGGGGAAGAGGAGGAGAAGGGTTGCCTGGGCGACCTTGAAATACGTTGTGGTCTACACCCATATGGTTTGAAAAAGAAGGACTTCCTTCCTTCCAACATGTTTGCTATAAACTCAAAAGATTAAATTATTATGGGAGTATGTTTTACATATAAAAGAGATATAAATAAATAAATAAAAGAAAGTGAACAAACGCGAGCAATAACTATTGGTATAGTTTTACGTTTATTGTTGGAGGGCCATTTTTATCTCCCAACTAACATAAAAAGCAAAAGAACTTAGCGCACAACTGCAGAAACATCGAAGCATAACTCCATTCTCTCTTTCTTAAAAATACTACATTCACCCACGATAATATCTCTACTACTATCAACAAAATTATAATTATCTTTTCTGAATAAATGTCTTGAAAGGACTTATCATTATTTTTTAAATTTCAAACTCAACATATAAACTCTGGGGATTTCAATCAGTGTTGCCACCAAATATTTTCAGTTCCCGTTAGCCTGAGCCCTAAAAACAGCTAGATTTGGGCTTGGAACCGCTAGATTTACAGGATATTCTACACAGCTTAAAAAAAAAAAAAGTCAACGCTAAGCTGTACGTACCTTGTGTGTGTATGATTACCTAATTGTGATTACCTAATTGTGTTTACGGGAAAGAGCCCAAAGCTCGTATCTTCCCGTCTCCTGATCGGTTCCATTTTAGACTTAGTGATACTTATCGTACCTGTCCTTAAAACTATGGATTGAGATAGCATTAACTACCTCCTCGCTTAGCCAATTCCAATTATCAACTACTCTTACACTGAAAAAGTATTTCCTTACATCCTGCAAAGAAGTTTTCTTACGAAGCTTCAAACTATGACCTCTAGTTCTAGAGCCAGCCATATCGAAATATCGATCCCTATCCACTCTATCATAACCATGAAGGAATTTAAAGACTGTCACCATATCCCCCCTTACTCTTCTAGCTTCGAGTGATGGTAAGTCTAATTCCCTCAGCCTCTCATCATAACTGAGATTGAGTATTTCTGGCACCAGTTTCGTGGCATGTCTTTGAACTTTTTCAAGCTTAGCTATGTGCTTTTTCAAGTGCGGATTCCAAAAGGGGGCTGCATATTCCAGTTTTGGCCTCACATAGGTTACATAAATATTTCTGAACATTTCCTTGTCCATGTGCCTGAAGGCTACCCTTACATTTGATAAGAATGCATATGCTGCCCTTACTATGCCATTTATATGTATTTCTGGAGACAAATCTGCCAGTATGTTTACTCCTAGGTCTCTCTCATTTTATGTCTCTTGAAGTTGTACTCCAGCCACCGAGTAGTCAAGCTTGGGCCTTCTTGCACTTGTACCCATTCTCATTACCTTACATTTTGAAGTATTGAATTTCATTAGCCACTTTTCTGACCACTCATGCAGATTATTTAGATCCTCCTGAAGTTCTCTACCATTGTTCTCGTTTTTTACTTTCTTCACAATCTTTGCATCATCTGCAAACATATTCATGAATGAATTTACAGACTCTGGTAGGTCATTTACATATACAAGGAACAAAAGTGGCCCTAAAACTGAACCCTGTGGAACTCCACTACTAACTCTTCTCCATTCAGACACTGAGTGTCTTACTCTAACCCTCTGTTCCCTTCTTCTAAATAAGTTTTTATCCATTCCAAAACATTTCCACCTATTCTAGCCATTGAGTGCAGCTTCCTAATAAGTCTCCCATGTGGAACAGTGTCAAAGGAATATGCAATCTGCCCAGCCCTCTCTTTCCTGTAAGATTTGGCTTACCTCATCATAAAATTCTAATAAGTTTGTTACTGTTGATCTACCTTCTCTGAAGCCATGTTGCCTCACTGACAAAAAGTTGAAGGATTCCAAGTGAAGAGAGATATGTTTCCTTAGTAGTTTCTCCATAACTTTGCAAACTATGCTGGTCAAGGAAACTGGTCTATAGTTCAGAGCCGTATCCCTCCTTCCCTTTTTGAAGATAGGTATCACATTTGCTTGTTTCCAGCATCTTGGAATCTCCCCCGACTCCAGTGACTCCTTAAATATGATACTTAGTGCCACTGATATTGTGTTTGCGCATTTTTTAAGCACATGATGGGATATGTCATCAGGACCTGTAGCTTTATGAACATCTAAATCCATCAGCGCTTTGCATACCTCTGTGGCTGTAAGGTTGATGTTCTCTAATACCGGCCCTTGAGCTTCTATCACTGCAATCTGAGGGGGTGGGGTATTTTCTACTGTAAATACTGACTGAAACTCCTTGTTCAATTCTTTGCAGATCTCTTCATCCGTCTCAGTGATGCTTCCATCCGCTCTCTTTAGCCTTAAAACCTGTTCTTTTACCTTCAGTTTTCCTCTGATAAAGCTGTGGAAAAGCTTGGTATTTTCTTTAGCCTTCCTGGTGATGTCCCTCTCATAATCTCTCTCTGCCTCTCTCCTTTTACTTAGGTAGTCATTTCTTGCTCTTTTGTAGGTTTGCCAGGCATTTATGTTTTTTCTCCTCCTATACCTTTTCCAGCATTTGTCTCTCCACTCCTTAGCTCTTTTACACCCATTATCGAACCATTTCTCTCTGGCATGAATTACACCTACTTTGGTGACAGGTATGCAGCAATCTACTATCTTCCCATATTTCTCACAAAAGATGTCATACATTTCTTGTACAGATTTGTTGTAAAATAAGGTTCTCCAGTCAATAACTGCAAAAAGCTCATTCATTTTGATGTAATCTCCTTTCGGATAGTTCCTCCTCATGTCCTCAGTGCCTCAACTCTCAGGAAGAATATCTTCAATGATATACTCCATCAACAACACACAGTGGTCACTCTTTCCAATTGGTGGTTCATACTCAATATTTTCAATATCCAACACATTATCTGTGAACACTAGATCAAGTAGTGATGGCTCATCCCCACCCCTGGCCCTTGTTGGTTCCATTACATGTTGGTGTAGGAAATTCCCTTGTACGCAATCTAGGAATCTTGCCCCGAATGAGTCCTCACCACTGTGTGGGTCAAGATTTATCCAATCTATCTCTTTATGATTAAAGTCTCCCATAATCAAAATCCTACATTTTTTCTCCCGTGCCATGTTAACAACTGAGTTTATGACTTCAATAGTACCTATATGACTTTCCTCATAAATTTCAAGCCTATTTTGGTTCCTTGGTGGGTTGTATACAACAGTTATTATAATGCTCTCTGATCCAGTATTTATGCGAGCAACAAGAAATTCCCTGAACTCACTTTCTATAGCCAAGTTTATTTCTTCGACTTGAATCCTCTCACTTATGAGCAGTGCTATCCCTCCACCAGTCCTCTCAGATCTTTCAACCCTTAGTATTCTGAAGCCCTTAGGAAAAACTGTGACACTGTTTATGTCCTCACTCAACTTAGTCTCTGTAATTGCTACTATATCTGCCTTACTGTTGTGAATCCTATCTTTTAATTCTACTGCCTCACCAGCTAATCCATCAGCATTTGTGTATAACAGTCTTAATGAGGCCCCATCCCCTGATCTTCTGTCATTATCTTCTTTATCTCCCCTTTGTCTGGAAGTACTCTGTAATAAAAAATTTTCTTCTCTTCTTCATTTCTTTCATCATTTAGCCTTCTTGCCTCTTGCAACAAGTTTTTGATCTTTCCCATCTCTTCCAGTGTTCTGTATCGTCTAATGAAAACTTCTTTGCATTCTTGAAGGTCTTTTAGACTTTTTTTTCTCAACAATATTTCCCTACATGTTTCCCCTCTCTCAAAGGTTACTTTTGTTGGTCTCGGCTTTCCTTCCCTCGAATATTTACCTAGTTGGTGTATGTTTACAATATCCTCAGGACCACATACTACTCCAAGCTTTCTTATCAGGTCTACAACCCTAGGTTTATTTTCTTCAAGTCTCCCCTGCCATGTTGGCTCCTGGGATTCACTTATGCCTGAGATTACCGCTGTCTTCTCCTTATCAAGTGCCTGTCTGATGAGTGGGTTTGCCCTTTC
Source organism: Halocaridina rubra (assembly GCA_037179515.1). Lineage (NCBI taxonomy): Eukaryota > Metazoa > Arthropoda > Malacostraca > Decapoda > Atyidae > Halocaridina > Halocaridina rubra. Next base: position 65,479 of record JAXCGZ010015204.1, on the reverse strand, counting down.
CATCACAACGTCTTTCATTTTTTCGATTACTGTCTCTTTATAGTCAACTGTTTGTATGTTTTCCAGTGCCACTACCTTTACAGCCTCTTTTACTGCCACATTCTCCTTTAATGCATCAGCAAAGGAAGTTTTCATGGCATCATTTTCCATATTCAGCTCCTGGAACTCTTTTCTGAACTGTTCAATGTTTTCCTTAATCTGGACATTCCAAGCAGCAATCTCGTCTCTCTCAGAAGAGAGCAGTGAACTAACATCTAATTCCTTTAGGTTGTCATTCAGCTGTTTGTTTTTATCTTCTTGTTTAGAAATTCTAGATTCTAGTTGACTCTTTTCCCCTTCCAGCTTCTTTATTCTTTTTTCTAGTTCCTTTCTCTCCTGCCCTTGTGCTTTATTTGCTTCCTCCAAAGATCTTATTTGTTCTCTGAGTGTTTCATTCTCTTTCATTTCTCCATCCATATTCCAAATTTTATCATCAAGGCTTATAACCATTTCCTCTAACTTCTTGATTCTCTGTTTAAGTCCCCTGATGGTTACCCCTTCTCCCGACCCCTGGGTGGGAGAGGTTTGGGACAGAGATGGCGTCATTTTTATGTTCTCCCTCTCACAGAATATAGAAAGAAGACGAGAAAGAGGAAAAAAAAAAGAGAAAAACTTTTAATTGAGCTTCACACAGAATTTTTATATCTCCATATAAGTGCTATTTTGTGACTCAGTTTATCTCTTTTCTGGTAACACACATCTTAACTTAAAAAGTTGACCATGGTAATTTAAGTATAAAAAGAAAAAGAAAAACAAAAGTCAAACCTGAAGGAAAATTCGAATTTGTGTTTGAGATGGCACCCACCTGTTTCTGCTATATTTATTCTTCCTAACTGATAAACTGACTTGCTAACCAAGATATGTTATCACGGGATTAGACTTTACATTTAACTCAATATATATACAAAATAAAAAAAATAGTAAAAGAGAAAGCTAAAAGAAAAGCAAAAAAATGAAGAAAATAAGACAGCTGTACTACTTGGCAACTTAACTCAGTACTGTTGACAGGTGGATATTTGTTTTTTTGTTTTTATTATTCAATTATTTCGTGTATCAAACTAACTAACTAGTTAATATAAATGGGAAGGATACTGATTTTAACAATATATAGAACCACAGGATCAGGTAAACGGCTCAAGAGCTTTCCCCAGTTTACACAAAAAATTAGGTAATGTGATGTGATGGCTCCACCTCTGGCAACTCTTCTAGATTTCCCTCAAGGCAGAACTGGACGGCAGCTTCTCTCTCTCCTCACGAAAATGTTCTCAATTTTTTTTTCCTTTAATATGAACAGTCTCGTCTTACAACAAATATAAGTTTTGTACTCACAATACTCTGCAGGATTTCAGATTTATGGAAATTATGGTAAAGTTTTCCACTAAGCACTTAGTCACTCAAAACAGAAGTAGTAATTTAAGAGGAGCAGTTTCGTGTGATTACCTAATTGTGTTTACGGGAAAGAGCCCAAAGCTCGTGTGTGTGTGTGTGTGTGTGTGTGTGTGTGTGTGTGTGTGTGTGTGTGTGTGTGTAAAAGTATATATAGTCTATATACATCTGCATCTACATCTACATCTACAGCCCCCTTTTGGAATCCGCACTTGAAAAAGCACATAGCTATGCTTGAAAAAGTTCAAAGACATGCCACGAAACTGGTGCCAGAAATACGCAATCTCAGTTATGATGAGAGGCTGAGGGAATTAGACTTACCATCACTCGAAGCTAGAAGAGTGAGGGGGGATATGGTGACAGTCTTTAAATTCCTTCATGGTTATGATAGAGTGGATAGGGATTGATATTATGATATGGCTGGCTCTAGAACTAGAGGTCATAGTTTGAAGCTTCGTAAGAAAACTTCTTTGCAAGATGTAAGGAAATACTTTTTCAGTGTAAGAGTAGTTGATAATTGGAATTGGCTAAGCGAGGAGGTAGTTAATGCTATCTCAATCCATAGTTTTAAGGACAGGTATGATAATTATCACTAAGTATAAAATGGAACCGATCAGGAGACGGGAAGATACGAGCTTTGGGCTCTTTCCCGTAAACACAATTAGGTAATCACAATTAGGTAATCACACACACACACACACACATATATATATATATATATATATATATATATATATATATATATATATATATATATATATATATATATATATATATATATATATATATATATATATATATATATATATATATATATATATATATATATATATATATATATATATATATATATATATATATATATATATATATATATATATATATATATATATTTATATATATATATATATATATATATATATATATATATATATATATATATATATATATATATATATATATATATATATATATAATGCACATGAATATGGCATTGCATGTTAAAGAGGATGAGAATAAACTTTAGATTGGTATTATGGAACTCGATACCAAATGTACAGACAGACAAATTCAATGTTTACCTTTATCATTATATAAAAATAACAGCAGATCTTCATGGCCCTCGAATGATTCTGGTCCCTCCTACTCCTCCTCCTCCTCGTAAACTTCTGCTGCTGCTTGCAATGTTCCCTCAGTGGAAGTGATGTATGTCTCTTTCGTTCCAATCATATTCAAAACATCTGGTGGCACTTCATAATTAAAGCAGGCTTTTCCATGTCTTTTTAGTCCTGAACGTATTCCAAGAATAGCATTCATCATTTTTGTCTACATTCTATTTCTTATCTTATTTTGCACAAGATTCATTTTGCTAAAAATTCTTTCAATCTCCGCATTTGAATGGGGTAGCACCAAGACAGATATTGCAAATCTTGCCTATTCCTTAAATGAGTTACTATTAGACGAATCTCTATACTTGAAAACTTCATTCCAAAACTTAACAGTTTGATCAACTTCTTCCAATTTAATAAGAGTTAGGTCCTTCCACTAGTTATCAATAACCGTAATTTCAGAAGAGGAAACTTTTAATAGCTCCATCTATGGAATCAGAGAATCTCTGACAACACTAAGAGCATTTTTAACTGATAGCAACGACATGTACTGAAGAATCTTAACATTATCTGGTAACCGCTGACGAATCTCTTTTATCAGTATGGTAATGAACTTGATACATCGCTCTCTCATATTTTTTTCTAGAACTTCAGAGAATCCTTTTTGCTGCAGACTTTCAAGTTCTTTCTCAAACTGATAACCAAGGTATGGTTTGGGGTCAAGAAAGTCGCTAATGTTACCTTCCAAAGGGTCAACTTTTGCAGTTGGTATTACAACTTTATTCACTAAAGATTTTACAACCATCAACAGGTCATCAAGAAGTTTTGTTGGATCAGATTCGTTTGATTCAAACGATTTGTTAACTCTCTGGATGTCTTTCAATACTGGTAATAGAAACTTAAGGAAAGCAAGATTCTGGCCATCATTATACATTTCATAAAGCATCTGTGCCATAAAACATCTTTCTTTATTACGCACAATGTCAAAGTGGCTTCTAATTTCTAACCACTGATTATGGATTTTCTCTACAGTTGTTGCAATGGAAAGCCATCTGGTTTGGCATGATTGTACAATTTCTAATTGATCATGATTTCTATTGATTAGATTATAAATCTTCTGGTAAGCTGTCTGACGCAATGATGATCGAGAAAACCAGTTATAGGTTTCACTAATAATATAATTCAAATTTCTTGGAAGAACCTCGACTGCAGCAGCAGAGACGGCCAGTTGTAGAGAGTGGCATACACAACAAATCAAAACAAGATTAGGGACCTGCACCTTCAGCTGTTTATAGACGCCATTATTCACACCTACCATAATATTGGCATTGTCTGTTCCAAGGCCTTTCAGGTTCTTGATATTCAGTCCAAATCATGCAAAGTCTCTTTTAAGGCAGCCACAATCCCACTTGCATTAGTTTCTTCTAATTTTGTTAAGCTTAGAAAAGTAGACACTATCTGGTCTCTCATTTCGTCATGGTAAATTATTGCTATTCCAAGATATTTATTAATGCTGATATCTGTTGATTCATCTATCAGTAAACTAAAAGCACTATCACCAACCGAATTCTTTAAGTCACTCTTGAAATGAGGATACAAAACATTCTTTAATATAGCTCTACACTTGAATCCCTTAATCTTTGCCATCGATGCTATTTTGCTATCAGTGAAGCATGCCTTGCATAAATCATTCAAGAGATCGCAAGTTGATACTGAGGTATGTTCTGCAATAAACAATGTCATACGCCCTTCTGCAATCTAAGATTCACTTGATTTTCTCAAAGGCTGAAATGGTATTATAAGCTGTCTTGCATTGGATGAATCGGCATTTGCCCTGTGTTTTTTCGTTTTCTTGTGAGTTTCCAAATCACATAACTCAGGCACAAGAACGCACTGACAAAGTTTACAATTAGGCACACTTTCACCACTTCCCTTATTTTTTTCAGTTAACCAATGTTTTAATTCTTCAACTTGAAGCCACACCCTTCGAAATTTCTGTGTATATTGCGTCTTGGGCATTTTGAAAATAGATTCAATATAAAAGTATAGTACCAGCGATCGTCAACCTCAATCAACAATGACTGCCTTGCGTGGATCTGATTACACTCTACAGATTGCCCGAGTCTTGACGTTGGCTGGCAGGGACAAAAACTTGAGTAGGTATCATGAGTGATAACATGCATGGTATGTTGGTTGGTAACTTTTTAGCAATTGGTACTTGGAAATACAAGCATCAAGTATCAAAAATTCTACTACAAATTGATTTTTGTGAATCGGATTGGAATAACATAATTAATGAGATGATAACATGTTTTAGAAAAAAAAATCCAGAAAGCCGCTAAACATTTTTATACAAAGCTAAAATTTCCCGCTAGCCGCTAAACTCATTTTCTTCCAGCTAGATTTCAGCAAAAAGATCCAGATCAAGCGGGAAAACTGCTAAAATGGCAACACTAATTTCAATTATTTTAGTTATGTTCATGGTAATTATAAATCTCATGGCAATAATAGTAATCAATAATAATTATCTATAGATGAACTTTTTTAACAGCTACCGGACATACAGGAGTGGTCCCAGAGAGAGTCAAATCGACTTCCTCCTGTATCGAAGAGAAAACATCCGAGAAGTGGAAGACTGTAAAGTACTACAAGGAGAGAGTGTGGGAGCGCAGCACAGCCCAGTTGTGGCGAAGCTGGTTGTAAGGACGCGAAGGACCGGAGTCGAGAGGGGAGAACCTAGGATCAAGTGGTGGAAACTCAAGGATGAGGTGGTGCAGCAGGAGTTCAAGAGGAAAGCACTACAAAGGATAGAAGAGGCAGAGGAGGTGGATCAGTGGTGGAAAAGGAACAGTGAAGTGATCAGGAGTACGGCAGAGGAAGTCCTCGGAAAGTCATCTGGAAAGAAGCCGAGAAACGGAAAAGAGTCTTGGTGGTGGTCCTCAAATTGCAAAGAGAAGATAGAAAAGAAGAAAGAGATGAAGAAAGCTTATGACCAGGAAAGAACAGAGGAGCGTAAAGCTATGTTGAAAGATGCAAATAAGGAGGCGAAGAGGGCTGTAACACAGGCACGTGCTGCAGCACTGCAGGATATGTATGAGAACCTTGAAACAAAGGAGGGACAAAAGAGAATCTATAAGTTAGCAAAAGAAAGGAACAGATCGACAAAGGACCTAACATCAATACAGCAAATCAAGGATAAGAACGGAAGAGTGCTTACTGACCCCGACATGATTAAAATGCGGTGGAGGGACTACTACGAAGAACTTCTAAATCAGGAAAATCCAAGAATACGAAGAGGTGAAGGAGCGGGAATGGAGGGAGAGGTAGACCCTGTGAGTGAGGCGGAAGTCAGAGAAGCGTTGAAGAAGATGAAAAATGGAAAGTCAGTAGGGCCAGACCAGATTCCTGCAGAGGTATGGAAGAGTTTGGGCGAAGAAGGGATACGGGTGCTGACCAAGTTCCTGAACATGGTGATGAAGGAAGAGACTATCCCGAACGAGTGGAGAGATAGTATAATGGTACCGATTTTCAAAGAAAAGGGAGACATCCAGAGTTGCAACAACTATAGAGGAATTAAGCTAACATCTCACACTATGAAACTGCTGGAAAGAGTGTTGGATAAAAGGCTGAGGGAGGAGACAGAAGTTTGTAGTGAGCAGTTTGGTTTTATGAAAGGTCGAGGAACAATGGATGCAGTATTTGCAATGAGGCAGACAATGGAAAAATATAGAGATAAGCAAAGAGGGCTGTACATGGCGTTTATTGACCTGGAAAAAGCTTATGATCAGGTCCCGAGAAGCGAGGTGTGGAGGAGTATGAGGTCGAAGGGAGTGAAGGAGAAGTATGTCAAGATAGTTCAGGACATGCACAGGGAAGCCACAACAAGAGTAAGAAGTACAGTTGGCACTACAGAGCCTTTTCAGGTGAAAGTTGGACTCCATCAGGGATCAGCTCTTAGCCCCTATCTATTTAACCTTCTCATGGATGTGATGGTGGAGGAAGTGACAAAGGAGGCACCATGGAGCATGCTCTTTGCAGACGATATTGTTTTGGTCTCCGAGAGCCGTGAAGAATTGCAAGAGAGGTTGGAGCTATGGAGGGGTTTGCTGGAGGATTACGGACTGAAGGTGAGCAGACAGAAAACGGAGTACCTGGAGTGCAATGTGACACAAGGAGGCGACCTGTTCATGCAAGACCACAAGCTCCCAAAGGCGGACGCCTTCAAATACCTCGGCTCCTACGTAACGAAGGATGGAGACCTAGAGAGAGAGATTGATCATAGGATCCAGGTAGCGTGGAACAGCTGGAAGAGAACATCAGGGGTGCTATGTGACAAGAAAATCAGTGCTAGAGTGAAAGGAAAAGTGTACAAGTCAGTTGTGAGACCAGCGTTGCTGTACGGAGCGGAGACGTGGCCGGTGAAAAAGGTTCAAGAAAGGAAGATAGATGTCGCAGAAATGAGAATGCTGAGGTGGATGTGTGGGGTGACGAGGGAGGACAGGATACGAAATGACCGGATCAGAGGTACAGTGAAGGTGGTGGAGGCGTCGGCGAAAGCGCAGGAGAGGAGATTACAGTGGTTCGGTCATGTGAAGAGGAGAGAAGAAGACTACGTGGGTGTGAGAGTGATGGAGATGGACGTGGAGGGCAGACGTAGATGAGGAAGACCTAAACTACGGTGGAAGGACCGACTGAAGGAGGATCTCAGAGAGAGACAGCTGGAGGAGGAGCAAGTGATGGACCGGAACCAGTGGAGACGACTAGTGAAGAGATGCGACCCCATATGAAAATGGGAACGCAAATAGAGGAAGAAGAAGAAGAAGAAGATGAACTTTTTAAAAATTCTTCAAGTATAATATATTAAAGGGAAATAGATAAGATTTTTTTTTTTAGGATGGGATAGGATAGGAGGGGAAAAAAGGAAGGGGATTAAGGATATTAGGGAATTGGAGGAAAAAGCACGAAAATTAAATAAAGTAAAAGGATATTTAGACCTTTCTGGAAGTGGAACTTCTTGGTTATCGTCTTTTATCAAGTGAATTATTTCCGCAAGGATTTGTTTAATAACAGGACGATGAAGGATGCTTTTCGAAAGCTCGTTTACTTCTCTTACTGCTATGGCAATGAGGACTTCATGTTGAGGTTAATATCCAACGAAGACACTTGTACCTCCAAGGGAGTGGAATCTCTCGATGCAATTCTTCAAATTTGATATCTGAATCAAGCTGTCTTCATACCTCAAATTTCCTCTCTGATGCTCAACTATAGTTCAAATGTTCCAGAGTTACCTTCTCTTTCTATATATATATATATATATATATATATATATATATATATATATATATATATATATATATATATATATATATATATATATATATATATATATATATATATATATATATATATATATATATATACCCCATAGCCATATTCCACTTTATAAGGGGGGTGGCTGAGTCAAAGAAAATGCTTTGACTTTTTGTGGAAAGAAAATAAAGGGGATTCCCAGTTCCCTCGCTCCGCCTCATTCAGTCGACATTTATATATATATATATATATATATATATATATATATATATATATATATATATATATATATATATATATATATATATATATATATATATATATATATATATATATATATATATATATATATATATATATATATATATATATATATATATATATATATATATATATATATATGTATATATATATATATTATATATATATATATATATATATATATATATATATATATATATATATATATATATATATATATATATATATATATATATATATATATATATATATATATATATATATATATATATATTGGGGATTTTGTTCCGTTTTCATCATTACTTTATATCTTTACAGTTACGTAATATCTATAAAGGTTTTATCCGTCCCTTCTTAGTTATACTGTAATGTTGAATCTAAGGCAGTTAAACTCATCAGTGACCCTTCTCTTACTTTAAATCTGGATTCTCTTTCTTTTCACAATTAGGTAGCATCCCTTCCTCTTTTCTATCACTACTAATTTCATCGCTGTTCTGGTGAGTTGGCGAGGTGCATCTCTCCCCAACTACCGAGGCCTCGTAACACTTACCAAGTGGCCTCATCTCACAGGTACTGTGTGGATATATGTTACTCGCGGATTGGTTGGTGTAGCGACTGCTTCTTTCCATCCACCTCCAGACTTTGGAATTTTCTTCCTCCTTCTGTCTTCCCAGATTCTTCTAACCTGTCTTCCTTCAAACAGGGGATCTTTTATAGTCTTAGGGCCTAATTCTGCCTTAGATCTAGGTCCTCAGTGCTTCAGTTATTCTTTTAGCCTGTACTTTTCCTATTGTATATCATTACCTCAATTTATGAGTAACTTATAAGTAGACATGTAATTGAACTAATAAGTAAGAGGGTAATACACGCAGGATGTAGTTACCTAATTGTGTTTACGGGAAAGAGCCCAAAGCTCGTATCTTCCCGTCTCCTGATCGGTTCCATTTTATACTTAGTGACACTTATCATACCTGTCCTTAAAACTATGGATTGAGATAGCATTAACTACCTCCTCGCTTAGCCAATTCCAATTATCAACTACTCTTACACTGAAAAAGTATTTCCTTACATCCTGCAAAGAAGTTTTCTTACGAAGCTTCAAACTGTGACCTCTAGTTCTAGAGCCTGCCATATCAGAATATCGATACCTATCCACTCTATCATAACCATGAAGGAATTTAAAGACTGTCACCATATCCCCCCCTCAATCTTCTAGCTTCGAGTGATGGTAAGTCTAATTCCCTCAGCCTCTCATCATAACTGAGATTGCGTATTTTTGGCACCAGTTTCGTGGCATGTCTTTGAACTTTTTCAAGCTTAGCTATGTGCTTTTTCAAGTGCGGATTCCAAAAGGGGGCTGCATATTCCAGTTTTGGCCTCACATAGCTTACATAAATATTTCTGAACATATCCTTGTCCATGTGCCTGAAGGCTACCCTTACATTTGATAAGAATGCATATGCTGCCCTTACTATGCCATTTATATGTATTTCTGGAGACAAGTCTGCCAGTATATTTACTCCTAGATCTCTCTCATTTTCTGTCTCTTGAAGTTGTACTCCAGCCACCGAGTAGTCAAGCTTGGGCCTTCTTGCACTTGTACCCATTCTCATAACCTTACATTTTGAAGAATTGAATTTCATTAGCCACTTTTTTGACCACTCATGCAGACTATTTAGATCCTCCTGAAGTTCTCTACCATTGTTCTCGTTTTTTGCTTTCTTCACAATCTTTGCATCATCTGTAAACATATTCATGAATGAATTTACAGACTCTGGTAGGTCATTTACATATACAAGGAATTAGATACCAAAGTATTATTTCAACACAAGGAATAATTTGTTTAAAAAAACGTGTATGTAAAAACAATACAGAAAGCTTGACTCTGTGTATGCAGTAATGGAATTAAAAATCATATTTCAGGTGCAATATTAAAGAATGCATTTAACTTCAGTATCATAATCTCTTAAGGAGTTGTACATGAACAATTAAAACATAAAATATATATATTCTTCTACTATCTCAAACTAATCTTTTCGAGTGGAGATTCAACAGAACTACCTCTGGGGACAGGGGAAAGTTTGACATATGACCGTTCTGTCTGTTTGTCCATACTTACGCACGGTTGGGTATTTTATTACCATCCTTTTATTACTCTTCTTTTCCTACCCCAATACTGCTCAAGGTTTGCCTTCAGGGCTGCAGCTGACTAGCTTTTGCAGGGAGATGTGCGGAGGGGCACTCTTTTTTTCCCAGTTCCTTTGGCTTGTGGATCAACTCCGTCTCTTTCAAATACGGGAAATGGCTGTGTAACATTCTTGTTGTCGCTTCTTGTCAGATCACACTCTTTCTTTATGACCATGCTGGAATGATAATGGCAAACTTTATCACTGCTTATATCTCTAAGTGTTATATTATCATGAGCTATTTCTAATACTCGATATGGACCTAGATACAAGGGGGACATTTTATGCTGGCGTTTAATATTTTTCACGTAGACTCTATCGCCTACCTTGGCTTCATGCCTCTTCGTACTATGCCTAATATCATAATCATTTGCATACCTCTCTTTTTCCTTACTCAGGATGGCCGCTGTAAGTTTGTAGGTCTTTCTGGCGTTATTTACGACATATGTTCGAAGATTCTCAATATCATGCACTGGCAAGAGCTTTTGCAGGGCAAATGTGTTCCAGGGTAACTTGGGATCTTCCCCAAACACTAGGAAATAGGGGGAGTCTCCATTTGACCCATGATATGCAAAATTTAGGACCTGTTCCACTTGTTTCAGGTGCAGGTTCCATCCTTGGGGATCAGAGGCAGCGAATTGACATAATAGTATAATGATGGAGGCATTTCCTCTTTCTACTAACCCGTTAGCTTGCAACCGATACGCTTGGACTGCTAGGTGGTTAACTCGCGCTAGCTCGCATAAACCCCTGAAAACTTCGTTCATGAATTCGCGTCCATTATCAGTTACTACTTCTCAAGGAAATCCAAAGACTAACGTGAACTGGTGCAGGGCAATGGCTACCGAGGCCGCAGTCTTATCCTTCATCGCATACATGAAGGTATATCTTGTGCATTCATCTGTGAGTACAAAAATGTATGAGTAGCCATCATATGATCTGGGCAGGGGACCTATCAAATTGCAATGAACTCTTTCCCATTTAAAGCTGCATCTCGGCCAGATTCAGGCAGGTGGGACCGTATTATGCTGCTGTTTGAAGCAATTGCACGCATGACAATTCTTAATATAAGCTGCAACATCTTTATACATCCCTTCCCAATAGAACTGGGTACTTAGCAACCGATACATTTTCTCGATTCCCAAATATCCGGCCGCGGGACTCGTGTGACACAGAAAGAGGGCGTGGCCGTGGAACTCCCCGGGAAGTACTGCTGTGTATCCCCCTTCTCCGTTCTTTCACTTAAACATACTATACAATATTCCTTCCTCAATTGCGAATTAATTTATTCGGTGTCGAATTTTAGCAGGGATTTCACCGTCCATTCCTTGCAAGAGTTTCTTCACCTCTCCCCACAACGTATCCCCGTCCTGCTTCCTTATGAGCTCCTCTCGATTCCACCCACAAGTGCCCTCCTCCCGCTCATTCATACCCTCTCACCCACTTGCTCGTTCATACTCGCAACTTTCACTTTGTCTTTTCTCTCTCTCACTTCCCCCATTCATTGCTTTATTTACCTTGCAAGGATGTTTTCCCCGTTACTCTGAAGGAGTGTGTGCGCAGAATCGGGATCGGCCCCTGCAGTTGCAGGACGGTTCGTGTCCATGGTCCGATGACTCACGTTTCTCATCGAACGGGTAATGGCCAGGGCGGGAACTTCCCACACTCCCCTGCTCAGGACATCTGCTACTTTGTTACTCTTTCCAGGTACATACTCAAACCCCTGTATATTAAATTGCATAAGTCTTAACAGCCATCGGGAAAGCCTCTGGTTATTTAGCGGGTTTGCATACACGTACTTCAAGGGTATATGATTGCTATGAATTATCACCGAATATCCGAGTAGGAAATATTTATGTTTTTCTAATACGAACTTGATGGCAAGTGCCTCTCGTTCGATTATGGAATATCGCTCCTCAGTGTCTGTAAGTGCCTGGGAAGCGAAACTAATGGGGTGGTCTCTTTTCTCATTGTCTACCTGCGATACTACTCCGCCGATCGCTACATCGGAGGCGTCACACGTGACACAGAGCGCCCGATCAAATTTAGGATAAGCGAGTACTTGGGTAGATATTAAGGCTCTCTTTAAAGCTACAAAATGCACCTTCATGCTCAGGCATCCAGCAAATCTGGTGTGCATTTCGGGATCTATCTAGGGGCAGGGATAAGTCCGCATATTTCTCAAAATTTATGGCAGTACAAGCAAAGTCCGTGAAATGATGTAACATCTTAACAAGTTTTAGGTCTCGCAGAATTTTCTATGGCTTTTACTCTATCATGCAATACTGCCACACCCGCGGATGACAATTTGTGTTCTAGAAATTCTACTTTTGCTTTGAAGAACTGACATTTAGATAATTTCACACACAGGTTATTCTGTCTCAAAGCTTCTAAAGCCGAAATGAGGTTCTGGGAGCGTTCTTCAAAGGTCTGTCCAATTATTACTATGTCATTTAAATATACTAGCACGGCCTTACCAATGAGGCCTAGGAGCACCGCTGTCATGAGTCTGCTAAAATGACTCGGGGCGTTTTTTAACCCAAAAGGTAGACGACTGTACTCATAGAGTTTAATATTACTGAAAAAGCGGTTTTTGCTTTACTCTTCTCTTCCAAGACTACCTGCTGGTAACCCGCCAGGAGGTCGAGAGTAGTAAAATACTTAGCGCAGCTGACGTGACACAGTACATCTTCAGTTATCAGGAGGGGGAATTTATCACCTTCAGTTATTAAATTTAGTTTGCGGAAATCTACGCACAGTCCAAGGTCTCCGTCTTTCTTCCTTGCTACTACAATGGGGCTATACCAAGAGCTTTTAGATAATCTAATGACGTCCTTTTCCTCTAAATCGGCTACCATTCCCTCTAATTTCCACTTGTATACAAACGGAGTGCGATAGGGTTTTGCAAAGGTAGGAGGATGACTTCCTGTGTTAATATCATATGGCATAAGAGTGCATTCCCCAAGGGGGTCAGAATCTAAAGCAAAAACGTCAAGATATTTAGCGAGATGTTCAGTCATGAAAATAGAATACTCAGCAGCGCTCAACCCTCTCGCTAACGCCTGCAAATTTGCGACACGTTCTGGGTCTTTGGCGACCCTTACAATATTTACACTGTAACACTGCTGCACTTCTTCGAATTCGGCGATTTTCGTGTTTCTAGGAATAACTAGTGGGACCGGCGATATATTTACGCACATGACATTTAATTTCCACGATCCCTCGGGTACCATCAGCAACTTACTAGGAAAAAATCCGCATACTCTCCTTATACTCTGCGAATAAGGCTCTTGCGCCCGGGACTGGTTGCGAGGTAATAACTTCTAGAACACATGCAGTACAACTCTCAATAATTTCTTCCAGATGTGTCACAATGTAATTATGGCTTCCTTCTTTCAACACGCATGCAGACACTAATGCGCGAGTGAAACATGAAACTACTTCGCTCTCATTTACAGTTACGGTAGTTTTAACCCGTATGTTAGCAATACTTACTCTCCTCTTTACCATGTCGTCAAATCCAATCATTACTTTCGCCTGTTCAATACTTAACTTAGGCAATACAAGGAAGGTACATCTAAATCTTGTGGGACACCCCTAAAATGCAGTCACTGGTTTCACTACCTCTTTAACAAGATTCGGTGTATTATCGCCCACTGTAGTTATCATTACTAAATTGTCTGATTTCTTGATGGGTTCTGCAACAATATTACAGTCAATTAACAATATGGCTGAGCCCATAACTAGCAAAGCAAATTGTTTAATTCCACCAACCGCAATTTCTACCAGCAAGATCCCATTACTCATTAGATAGAAACTACAAGTACATAGCTGTGCTGAGGAGGTGGTCCGGTGATGTCCACGATTTCCCAGTCTGGAGGGGTGATGGCTCCTCGCTGTTGAGTGTTCGGGAAGTTCGCTGGGTGTCCCGTCAGGGCATTTTTTTTTTTTTACCACTTGCAATGATCCGTGAGTCATTCTCTTGGAGGGGCACTTGTCAGCCCGATGTCCGGACCCCAGACAATTGTAACAGAGTGTGTTCGCGTGTGCCATTTGCATGCACTGTTTTCATGGGTGGCCCATGCCGTAACACTTTGCGCACCTTTCTCTCCCTGCTGCTCGGAACCTCAGCCCTCGGTTGTTTGCCATCGCAGCGATGGAAACCACTGCCATGTTTAGGAGTCTTTCCTGCTCGATTTCCTCTTCTGAGAGATCATGTCTGGGGTGGCTCTCGAACCAATTCGCCAGCAGACGCACTAGATCGGGAAACGGTATGTTAGACTTCAGCAGAAAATGGCACCACGTCAGAACGGTTTGCCGCAGGGCACTTCGCACAATACTTTGCCGCATGTACGCATTATCAGCAAGTTCACTCACTGAACTCGTTAAAGATTCGATCCTCTTCGCATACCAGTTCAATTGTTCTCCCCGTCTTCGAGGCCTATATCTAATCTTAGTTATTAGCGTTTCTTCACTCTGTATGCACTGTGAAATATTTTAGGAACCGATCCTTAAAAGTTTCCCAATGTTTTATCTTTGACCACTCGTCTTCGCCTATAGTCTCGGATGCAAATCCGGTGCACCTTTGTACTACTTCGTTTATTCGGTACTTGTCAGTCCACTCAGCGCTTCTCATCCGCAGACCCAGGTGTTTCAGGAAGTCGGTCGTGGGAAATATGGGTGGATGTTCGAGGCCTTTTACATTTGTGCCGTCAAAGTATAAGGGACAATCTTTGAATCAAGGCACCTTTCCAACAAGGCCACGGGGTTGGGGCATGGCCTGCTACGTTCCCTGTGTCACCACTGGGCTCGGAGCGACAGGCTGTTTGTCGATGTTCGAGGCGTCGGTTTCACTGTCAGTGCTGTCGCCATCGACCAAGTTCCTTCTCGACGGAGTGGCGTCAGCAGAAGTTTGTAGGCGTCGCACGTGCTCCTTTAATTCGAGAATTCTCTGATGTTTGTCCTCGTCCCTCATTTCATGTATTGGGAGGTATTGTTCTTCTACGTTTGTCATTCTTGTTTTCTTTGCATGGGTTTCAACTGGCATATAAGATTGTCTCTTTCGTACATGTTTCGGCGGGAATTGTACCGCGCTGTCACCACTATCGTAGTGTTAATCAGTATGTTAATATTACTACCAGAAGGGTGCAAGGTAAGAACAGAAAAGCGGTGGTTCGATTAACTTAATTTATTCTAGAGTACAACATATACGACACCTCAATGCCCCCAACCCTCATGACTATCAAAAACTCTGATCTATTCGTGCCCTGGGGAAAGTACTGACTAAAGCTCACTCTCTCTGACTGCCTCGGGTATTCTTAAAGTACCCAAAGGGCAGGGCGTGTCATCTTGTACAGTTTTGCCAATAGGCTTCAGGATCAAAAGGGAATCTTTCCTCTTTGGGGAGGGGCTATTTCAACAAGCCTATTGAGCAGAAAAGGTTCTAAATCGCCCAGGGCTATTGGGTATCTCTGCAGGGCATGTACATATGTACGGATCAAATGTTTGTGTTTCTTGTGGTTTTGGGAATGGAGGACTTCTTGGCCTTTCCCATCCTCTTGAGGTACTTGACCCCAGATGCTAAGTCCCATGGGTCCAGTCATATATCTCCTTGACACTTCCTACAAACATTGGCCATTTCTAAGAAAAACAATTGGGAGTGTGTTCAATTTCACCCTTGACCTCCAGCCTCACATGTTTCTCTTCAGGACTTGTTTCAGGTTGCAGGTCCTGACTTCAGCAAGACTTCAGATGCTTGCAAGATATATATATATATATATATATATATATATATATATATATATATATATATATATATATATATATATATATATATATATATATATATATATATATATATATATATATATATATATATATATATATATATATATATATATATATATATATATATTATATATATATATATATATATATATATATATATATATATATATATATATATATATATATATAACAGTAAAGTATTGTTGATTAAAATAAGTTTATAAAAATTAACTACCTAATAACAAATTCCCTTACTGTAGTTAAAGTTTACCTATAAGGTTTCCTTTTCGGCCTAGTCACAAAGAAATTAATGAGAAAAAGCTGTAGCTTAAGGACAAGGCAGATGAAAGTGACTGATAAACAATGGGTAGTGATGCCATGAGAAAACACTCTATTGATGAAATGGGAAAAGCTTTGTAACTTTCCGTCGCTCGTCTCATTCTCTCTGTTATAAACAGTGCATACGCATAAAGGTAGATATAGTTTATGTAATTTTTTTAAATCATTCTGTAATATCAGATCAAAGCAATTTTAAATTAGGGAATCAAATTATATTAGATTTTAATTTATATCACAGTGATGATTTTATCACTGCTTGTGATGTTAGGAGTCAGTCTGTGGCGTGTGGGGTACGGATAATTATCCCTAGAACAATTGTTCTTAGGATAATTGCCCGAGGACAATAGCCCCTAAGTCTTGCAAAAGCATACAATCGCTCCTTGATAATATTTAAGTGAATGTGTCTCATATTTAAGAAATAATGAAAAGAAGGCTAGGTTTGGTTAGGGTAGGTTAGTAATAGATGAGGTGTGAATATGCAACGGAACTTTATAGTACTCATTACTAAATACTGAAAAGGCATATGTCTTAGAGAGCAGTTGTCCTAAAGTGCAATTCTCTTTTGGGTAATTGTCCTAAATGGCAATTGCCCAACCATCGGAACATGTAATCTTGCTGCAAATGAAAAATTAATTTACGTTATACACAAAAATGTGGTATTATGCAATTGATTAGTGGCTAGAGGGAAATGTATCTTAGACAAAATGTTAATGTGTCCATAAATTTGGATTAAATTTCCCATTTGTGTTTCTTATTTCATATGTAGCATGTGCTAGACATCATCAAAAGGTTTTGATAATTTTATTTCAGTAAATACATTTTTGGGGGAATCGATATTAGTCAATATGAAATATAATTAGAATGTAATTAGCAGCTGTTCATTTACAAACATCGGCAATGTTACATTCACTGTTATTTTGTAACTATTTGACGTTGTGATTTACATTTTGATCAATTGTGTGTCTATTGTGAAAATTTTAGGTCCTGCAGAATAAACTAGGGATGTTATAAAGATGAGGAGCCCCGAGAACTCCATATATAGTTAAAAAAAAATAAAAGTGTAAGTGGATATGTTAGGTTACGTTAGATAAGGTTAGATCACTTACTCTGTATCAATTACTGATATTCACTTAATAGAAAAAACATAAATTTAGAAGGCATGGGTTTTTAAACAAACAGCAGCCTTTTTCTTCATCTCTATATTCTTCGTAAAACAATACAATCTTATAAACAAAATAAAGCAGTCTAACATTTAACAAAAACAGTCTTTCTTTTACATCAGTAAATCATAAATATTATTTTCATAATTTTCCTAATTAACTACTAAAGTATAAATAATTACCTAATAAATTATTACTATGAATAAAGTGCAAAAAATATATGTGAATAATTTAGGAACATTTAAAGGCCTGCAAACTAAAGAAAACGGATGCCAGCTGATGCTTAAATGAGGCGTAACTAAACTAAAATAAATAACTTTGCATGATTATGAATATTATATTTGACATACTCCCCACCATAAGGGACGAAACGTACCTTATCTTCACAAGTTTCATACATTTCAAAGTACAGTATATTACAAACATATTCCAATATAAGTTTACTACTAAATAACCAAAGATAAAAAAGGAGGGGGAGATTATGATCATATACTTAATAAACCAACTGAAAGAAACACAATTAGTACACACTATATTATATTAAATAAAGATACTCAATTCAAGAACATTACTATTTTGAATTAAATAAATACTTCATAAATCTAACTTAGAAGGCCTTTTAATTAAACGACCTCTCCTTGAGTACACATTGTCATCAGTAACAATTTGATTAGAATTCTGCTCTGACAACTCATTAATATCTACATCAGTATCTACATCAGGAATGTCAATTACTTGATCAGGAACTTGTTCAGAATGGTTCTCTAAAACAAAGTTTAAGTGAGAATTCATCTCCAAATCATGTAGTCTTTGTACTGATCTATTAAAAACACCTTTTCTAGTTTTAACATCAACACTACGAATCAAACCATCTCTTCCAGGATATACATTTATAATCACACCAATAGGCCACTGTAATCTAGGTACATTGTCTTCTCTGACAAGTACAATGCTACCAACATCTAACTTACATTTCTGATTAAAACCTTTTACTACAGGGGGAAGATTGGCTATATAATCTTTCCTCCAAACATTCCAGAAGTGTTCTAATCTTTTATTCCCAATTTCCATTCTTTCATATAAATCTTCAGAAGTTACAACATGTGGTTCAATATCAACAGGGGGTTTAGATGTTATAGTCCTACCAAGGATAAAATGAGAAGGGGTTAGATAATGATCAAAATCTATTTCATCACTAACAAAGGTCAGGGGTCGAGAGTTTATGCAGGATTCAATTTCTATAAGAATAGTTTCTACTTCGGACTTACTTACATACTTAACTCCCAATGTCTTTCTTAAAGCTAACTTAACAAACCCAATAAGCCTCTCAAACCACCCACCCCACCATGGAGATTTTGGCACATTTGGCACATTTAGCACTTAGGTGCTAAATGTCCAAATACCTTCTGTACTTCAGTGGAAGCTGCAACAAAGGTTTTGGCATTATCAGAATAAATGACACTTGGAATACCTCTACGAGCAACAAATCTCCGTATAGCCTGCATGCAATCAATTAATGACATGGACTCTGTGAGTTCCAGATGTACTGCCCTAATTATAGCACAGGTAAAAAGCAAAATATATAATTTCATTCCTGGATAATCAGCACTGAATAATGGACCAGCAAAATCTATCCCTGTAACTGAAAAAGGAGGGGCCGGAGTAACTCTCAGATCAGGCAATGGTGCAGCTGGTTGACTGCAAGGACGACTATCATGTCTACAACAACTTAAGCACTCCCTTACTACAGTTTTAGTCATTCTCCTCAAACCAAATATATAAAAACTAGTTCTTAATGATGAAACAATGCTGTTTATACCAGCATGCTTTAAATATTTATGTTGAAACTGTACTAAATGTTTAGAAAAATGTCTTTTGGGAAGAATGACAGGGTGTTTTGAATCATAGCTCAAATCAGAAAACTGAAGTCTGCCTTTAATCCTCACTAATCCATCATTATCAATAAATGGATCTAATTTTCCTAATTTACAATTCTTAAGGACTGACCTTTGATTAGATAAAGCTTGGATTTCACTTGGGAAGGCCTCTCTTTGAATAACATAAATAACTTTTTCTTTGCATTATCCAAATCTTCAGTGGTGAAGTTACTGGTCATCACACCAAAACCTAACCTTTTAGCTCTACAATTGCTTATAAACCTTAAAACATATGCAACAATTCTCAATAACTTATAAAGATTATTATATATCTCAACATCAAACATGGGAGTTACAGTTTGAACAGTTAAACATGATAAGTTATCTTATTCAAGTTTATGATCCACAGTCTCATTAACAGCACTATTGTTATCACTATCTTTAATACTGAAATTGGGATCTGATAGATTACTAGGACCATTAAACCAGAAGTTATTGTTTACTAGTTTTTCTGCTAATAGACCTCTGATCATCAAATCAGCTGGATTATCTAATCCACTACAGTGGTACCAGTGACTGGGAGGTGTCAACTGCTGAATCTCTCTTACTCTGTTATTAACATACACATCCTTTATCACTGAATTACTCTTTATCCACCCTAAAGTAATAGTGGAATCTGTCCAACATGCAATTTTAGGTTTGATCTTAAAATCTAGAGCATTTTCAACAAACCTTACTAATCTAGCACAAAGTAATGCTCCCATTAGCTCCAATTTAGGAAGGGTAAGTTTTTTTATTGGAGCCACTCTAGTTTTAGACATGACCAGTGAAGATTGACAGCTATCGTCAAGACAAACTCTTAAGTATACGCATGCCCCAAAACCCTTTTCAGAGGCATCTCCATATCCATGTATCTCTATATGTTCAATACTCTTCCAAATACATTGGTAAAATAACACCTATTTATAGCTAGTGAGCTTAGGTAGTTGGTACTATCTACCCATTTCTTAAATTTAACTTCCAAATCTTCTGGCAATTTATCATCCCAAGATACACCCAATTTCCAAATATCCTGAAATAAAATCTTGGCATACATGATAAATGGACTGATATATCCACAAGGATCAAACACCTTAGCTATTAAACTCAGAACTGTTCTTTTAGTATATGAAACTTCAAAACGAGAATCATAATTAAGACCACAATATGAAAATGTATCAGTGTGATTATACCACTTAAGACCCAATACATTATTAGCTTCATCATCCCTTAGGATTTGCATCTTATCACTAAACTTGGAAGCTATCATTACACTATTAGATGAAAGTTTTTCAAGAGACATGTTAGCTTGAGCCATAATATCATATGCTGTGCTATACTTACTTGCTACCTCTTCTATGCCATCAGCTCCACTGAACCAATTATCTACATACATATCTCTTTTTAAATCTTGAATAACTTCACAATCAGAATATTTACTTAAATGACACTTAACAGTAGCATTAAGTATAAAGGGACTAGAGGTGTTTCCAAAAACAACTCTATTAAATCTCATATGTCTTACTACATTTTTACTTGGCATCAAAAATCTATGGACATTCTTATCTTGACTGTTTACACTTATTTGTAAAAAAGCCTTAGTAATATCAGCAGTGACCACATATGGCCAACGCCTAAATCTAATCAGTATCTCCACCAAATCTGGATTAAGTGAGGGACCTGTTAACATGCAGTCATTTAGGGAGATTCCATATGGTCCCATAGCGAAGGCATCAAAAACTGGACGTACCTTCGTACTACTATTATTTAATCTAACAACAGGCCTGTGGGGCATGTAATAAATGGGTCCAGGTGCAATACCTCCCCTAAGGGGACCTCTTCAATTATTCCCAGACTCATACTCATCCAAAACCTTCATATATTCAGCCTCTAAGTTTTTATCCTTATCTAATTTAACTAAAAGCCTATTTAATCTTTTCATAGCTTGATATTCATTACTCATCAATAAGTCTTTAACACTGCTATCCTTCCAAGGTAACTGAACTTCATACCTGCCATTTACAAACTTTATTTTATCCTTTAATTCTTTAACAACTTTATCTCCAATATCCTCTTTATATTCTTTACTAGTAATTCCAACAATTTCTAGATCCCAAAATTTTTAAACATCAGTATCAGATACCTCAGATATACATAAGAGCTGGGAAGAGGGAGACATAAAATGAGATGTTGAAGACATACCTGAAATTAAGCATTTTCCAATATTTCCAGACAAAACCCAACCAAATACAGATTTCATGGCAACAGTTTCTCCTACCTGCTCAGCATCCTTTGGGGTTATGAGGCTCCAGTAGTAATCCAAACCAATAAGAATATCTAATTCTAAAGGAGAAGTATCATTAAAATCATCTGCTAAATTTAAATGACGGAAAGCATCTAGAATATGGGTTGGTACTACTGGTCTTACTATTGGGTTACAAATCTTTGGAATACCTGTAGCAAAAATGGAAACAATTTTACCTTTATCATCTAAAACCTGTAATTTGTATACATTACTTTGTATATCCCTACTAGAGGCATGGCCACCAAAACTACTATAAGGGGCTTCAATTCTGGTGACCCAATCAGGTTTGCATTTATTTACACATTTATTGCTAACATAGGTACGATCACAGCCACTGTCAAAGAGCAGCTTAGCAGTGATAATGTCCCCCTTGTTATTTACTACCTTTACCTTAGCTGTTTGTAACAGTCTTATTACTATAGTGACCTGACAACATTGCAATTGCAGAGGGCCCACTTGGGTTATCATTTGCTACCAGTGTATTTGCTTGGGGGACTATGGTTCATTCAACTTAATGCCACACATGGTCACATTATGATTACTATTACACTTGGCACATTTGACCTTACACTTTCTAGAAATATGGCCACTATTTAAACATTTAAACCAAATACCTAATTCTTTCATTTTATCAAACCTTTGTTGACCACCCAATGCTAAGAATTTAAAACATCTTTCAGATCTATGATTTTTCTTATCACAAAAAACACAACTTAAGTTTTCTGTTGGAGAAATTGCATGTAATGCAGAGGCTGTGAACAACTTTTCTTTATTTTCTTTACTAAAAACTTTCTTTTTCTCCTCATTCTTAGCATTAGGCCTAGGAGCTGGGGTATGGCTCTTATATATTTCACTTCTTTCAAGAACTTTAATTTCCTTTTTGAGCCATTTTAAGAACCAATCAAGATCACTTTCATGCCATCACAATTTCTTGACCACAGTAATCTCAACTCAGTTGGAAACCTATGCACAATTATGGGAGCCAAGAGAACTTCACATTGCTTGCCTGTAATACCTAGGGCATCCAAACTTCTTGTATGCTTTATCACCTCATCACGAAGTCTCCACAATTGGGTAATATAATTCTTACCTTGCTCTGTTGGTACTTGCAGAGAAAGAAGAGCCTGAACATGTGCATGAATAATGCATTCAGGTTTTCCAAATCTCTCCTTAAGTAGATCGACGACTGTCTTATAGCTGGCACTAGTGTGTGGTACTCCTTCCACCACATCCTTAGCAGGACCGTCTAACAATGACAACAAATATGTTAACTTGCTAATAGTAGGCAGATCTGTATCATCTGTATGGGAGGAAAATTGATCCCAGAAACTCTGCCACTGGGTAATTTCACCATTAAATCTAGGTAATTCTAATTTAGGAAGTTTTGCATGAATTGAGGACGTTCCAGAAACTGTAGAATCATTGTCATTATCACATACTGAAATTTCATTAAGTCTATTGGCACACTGCAACCTGGTATGCCTAGCCTTCTGTCTAGCTGCATCTGCATGGTCTAGATAACTGTCTAATTGATCAGAATCTATTTCTAATTCAATTTGATTTTGCACTTCTTCTAGTTTCATAAGTCTTTTATCAAATTCATCTAGGGCTTCTACTAACTCACTAGAGGTAGGTGGTGGATCCCTGGCTAGTAAACTATCTATTTTCTTGCTAACTCTAGTCAACCACCCATCTGCTGCTGCCTTAGCCTTCTTAAGCTGCTCCATTATCTATTTTCTGGTGGATGACAGCTGCTAAAATATTACTAATAGTTCTTACCGGATACTAAAGAATTCCCGGGTCTGGGCACCATAATATCAATTACTGATATTCACTTAATAGCAAAAACATAAATTTAAAAGGCAAGGGTTTTTAAACAAACAGCAGCCTTTTTCTTCATGTCTATATTCTTCGTAAAACAATACAATTCTTATAAACGAAATAAAGTATTCTAACATTTAACAAAAACAGTCTTTCTTTTACATCTGTAAATCATAAATATTATTTTCATAATTTTCCTAATTAACTACTAAAGTATGAATAATTACCTAATAAATTATTACTATGAATAAAGTGCAAAAATTTATATGTGAAATAATTTAGGAACATTTAAAGGAATGCAAACTAATGAAAACGGATGCCAGCTGATGCTTAAATGAGGCGTAACTAAACTAAAATAAATAACTTTGCATGATTATAAATATTATATTTGACACTCTGTAAGAATGAATTTTCCTAGACCTCCATGGTGTTATAATTATTTTTAAGATCCGAAACTTGTAGTACAACAGCAATAAATACAATCGTTGCAGATGGAATCACACGTATTCTTAGCAGACAGACAGAGTATGTTACACTGTTTCATGGTTGCTTGTAAAATATTTATGAAAATCTAATCCCTTTCTGACAGCCAAGCAGAGAGAGAGAGAGAGAGAGAGAGAGAGAGAGAGAGAGAGAGAGAGAGAGAGAGAGAGAGAGAGGAGAGAGAGAGAGAGAGAGATGTCTAACAAGGAGGATAACAGCGTCAGTTGAGACTACTTGTGTGTATCTTTCTATATCGCGACGGCTAAAAACAGCCTCAAATTAAAGGAACAATTTCATTAGCAATGACGAATTTACTTTTAACACTGGATGTCACTATTATTCCCCATTTGGAGGTGGACACAGATGGATTGAATCTGGATGGATGACTTTCCTACCACCCTGCCATGGACTCGAAGATGGGTCCAACAAGTATATATCTACCTTTCTGTCAGGAGTCAATAGTGCGTGAAGAAATAAGCGATGTCGATTAGCACTGAATTCTTTTGGAAGATACAGAGTTCCTATAGGTCTCGATGCCCCCTGTTCATTTAACGTTATTATTGGGAAGACTAAGCTTTTACTGACTCACTTACCACTGTGCTTCCACTTTTCACACCTCGGATCGTTACAGGAGGAGGTGGCAAGGCTTGAGGCACCTGCTAAACCATTGAAATTCAAGAGATAAAAAATCGCCACTTGGGGTAACGTCCCATAACATCTGATGTGAGGGTGGCTACAACAATGCAGGTCCTCCTGCAGGAATCTAGGCCTATTTCTAGTGGGGTCCTTATTATTTACCTAGCATGTTAAACAACAGATGACAGACATGTGGACCCACACAATGAGACTTTTATTTGTACACAGGTTGTCACAATACTAGGCGTGATTTATACATCACACCACAGAAGGTTAAAAGGAACCCAACCTTATAGCATATATCTGCTATACTTAGGAATGAACGCATTCTAACTGAATGTCTCTATGTTCATATTACAGATTCCCCAACCTCACTCGTGGCTTCATTTTAGCATTTAATTCAATTCCCAATCTCATTTGGGCCATGAAATTATCAAATAAGCACTTTACATATGTGAAAACATGAATCATTTTTTACCCCGACCGGGACTCGAACCTAGGACTTATGATTACTAAGTCAAGGCGCTACCACTACACCACAGAAGGTTAAAAGGAACCCAACCTTGTAGCTTATATCTGCTATACTTAGGAATGAACGCATTCTAACTGAATGCCACTATGTTCATATTACAGATTCCCCAACCTCACTCGTGGCTTCATTTTAGCATTTAATTCAATTCCCAATCTCATTCGGGCCATGAAATTATCAAATAAGCACATTACATATGTGAAAACATGAATCATTTTTTACCCCGACCGGGACTCGAACCTAGGACTTATGATTACTAAGTCAAGGCGCTACCACTACACCACAGAAGGTTAAAAGGAACCCAACCTTATAGCTTATATCTGCTATACTTAGGAATTAACGCATTCTAACTGAGTGCCACTATGTTCATATTACAGATTCCCCAACCTCACTCGTGGCTTCATTTTAGCATTTAATTCAATTCCCAATCTCATTCGGGCCATGAAATTATCAAATAAGCACATTACATATGTGAAAACATGAATCATTTTTTACCCCGACCGGGACTTGAACCTAGGACTTATGATTACTAAGTCAAGGCGCTACCACTACACCACAGAAGGTTAAAAGGAACCCAACCTTGTAGCTTATATCTGCTATACTTAGAAATGAACGCATTCTAACTGAATGCCACTATGTTCATATTACAGATTCCCCAACCTCACTCGTGGCTTCATTTTAGCATTTAATTCAATCCCCAATCTCATTCGGGCCATGAAAGTATCAAATATGCACATTACATATGTGAAAACATGAATCATTTTTTACCCCCGACCAGGACTCGAACCTAGGACTTATGATTACTAAGTCAAGGCGCTACCACTACACCACAGAAGGTTAAAAGGAACCCAACCTTATAGCTTATATCTGCTATACTTAGGAATGAAAGCATTCTAACTGAATGCCACTATGTTTATATTACAGATTCCCCAACATCACTCGTGGCTTCATTTTAGCATTTAATTCAATTCCCAATCTCATTTGGGCCATGAAATTATCAAATAAGCACATTACATATGTGAAAACATGAATAATTTTAACACCCCGACCGGGACTCGAACCTAGGACTTATGATTACTAAGTCAAGGAGCTACCATTACACCACAGAAGGTTAAAAGGAACCCAACCTTATAGCTTATATCTCTAATACCGGCCCCTGAGCTTCTATCACTGCAATCTGAGGGGGTGGGGTATTTTCTACTGTAAATACTGACTGAAACTCCTTGTTCAATTCTTTGCAGATCTCTTCATCCGTCTCAGTGATGCTTCCATCCGCTCTCTTTAGCCTTAAAACCTGTTCTTTTACCTTAGGTAGTCATTTCTTGCTCTTTTGTAGGTTTGCCAGGCATATATGTTTTTTCTCCTCCTATACCTTTTCCAGCATTTGTCTCTCCACTCCTTAGCTCTTTTACACCCATTATCGAACCATTTCTCTCTGGCATGAATTACACCTACTTTGGTGACAGGTATGCAGCAATCTACTATCTTCCCATATTTCTCACAAAAGATGTCATACATTTCTTGTACAGATTTGTTGTAAAATAAGATTCTCCAGTCAAGAACTGCAAAAAGCTCATTCATTTTGATGTAATCTCCTTTCGGATAGTTCCTCCTCATGTCCTCAGTGCCTCTACTCTCAGGAAGAATATCTTCAATAATATACTCCATCAACAACACACAGTGGTCACTCTTTCCAATTGGTGGTTCATACTCAATTTTTTCAATATCCAACACATTATCTGTGAACACTAGATCAAGTAGTGATGGCTCATCCCCACCCCTGGCCCTTGTTGGTTCCATTACATGTTGGTGTAGGAAATTCCCTTGTACGCAATCTTGGAATCTTGCCCCGAATGAGTCCTCACCACTGTGTGGGTCAATATTTATCCAATCTATCTCTTTATGATTAAAGTCTCCCATAATCAAAATCCTACATTTTTTTTCCCGTGCCATGTTAACAACTGAGTTTATGACTTCAATAGTACCTATATGACTTTCCTCATAAACTTCAAGCCTATTTTGGTTTCTTGGTGGGTTGTATACAACAGTTATTATAATGCTCTCTGACCCAGTATTTATGAGAGCAACAAGAAATTCCTTGAACTCACTTTCTATAGCCAAGTTTATTTCTTCGACTTGAATCCTTTCACTTATGAGAAGTGCTATCCCTCCACCAGTCCTCTCAGATCTTTCAACCCTTAGTATTCTGAAGCCCTTACGAAAAACTGTGACACTGTTTATGTCCTCACTCAACTTAGTCTCTGTAATTGCTACTATATCTGCCTTACTGTTGTGAATCCTATCTTTTAATTCTACTGCCTTACCAGCTAATCCATCAGCATTTGTGTATAACAATCTTAATGAGGCCCCATCCCCTGATCTTCTGTCATTATCTTCTTTATCTCCCCTTTGTCTGGAAGAACTCTGTAATGAAAATTTTTCTTTTCTTCTTCATTTCTTTCATCATTTAACCTTCTTGCCTCTTGCAACAAGTTTTTGATCTTTCCCATCTCTCCCTGTGTTCTGTATCGTCTAATGAACATTTCTTTGAATTCTTGAAGGTCTTTTAGACTTTTTTTTCTCAACAATATTTCCCTACATGTTTCCCCTCTCTCAAAGGTTACTTTTGTTGGTCTCGGCTTTCCTTCCCTCGAATATTTACCTAGTTGGTGTATGTTTACAATATCCTCAGGACCACATACTACTCCAAGCTTTCTTATCAGGTCTACAACCCTAGGTTTATTTTCTTCAAGTCTCCCCTGCCATGTTGGCTCCTGGGACTCTCTTATGCCTGAGATAACCACTGTCTTCTCCTTATCAAGTGCCTGTCTGATGAGTGGGTTTGCCCTTTCCATCACAACGTCTTTCATTTTTTCCCTTTTTGAAGATAGGTATCACATTTGCTTGTTTCCAGCATCTTGGAATCTCCCCCGACTGGTAAGGCCTGACTCACTTACCAGATAAGAATAAGACAAGGAGGACAATGGATTGATAAAAAAAAACAATAATAGTAATTATAGTGAGAATAATAACAATAATAATCATGACATAATATTCTCAGCCACCCATGTTGTGTTCTGTGTGCGAGTTGGACAGAGGCGTCTTTGTTCTTTGTATTAAGCTGGCGATGTAATATGTGTTATCAAAGAGGTGACAGGTTTATAGCTTAATTCCATTAACGTCTCACATTCCTATCTCTATGATCTGTAGCCAGCCTCCATAACAAACTATAATTTATACATACAAATATACGATACATACATGCACTTATGTTACACTGTTCTTTGTACCAAACTGGTGTCCTTTAGGCATTCCCCTCACACTATAGGTGATTGGTTGTTTTCCCCTTCTCTGGAAGCCTATTGGTAGAGACACCACCAAGAAAACCACGCTCTGGCATCTTGGTGATACAAAAGAATCAACCCACGACCAAGTGAGGTAGTAAGTCAGTCGAGTAGTCAGTCAGTCAGGCCGAGACTTGTGGGTGCCTCTACAGTTAGCATTTCGTTAAAGGGGATTGTGGCACTGAGGCTTAGAGGAATCACGTAGCTTCTAAGTAAATTAAGTGTTAAGTATCTTCGCATATCTATTTTCACCTTGCATGAGACAGACCTGGCCAAAGGATACTGACTACAATTACACCAGTGCTATACCACCGGCTATGACATATAATACCACACTGGTAGGTAGAGAATATCCATACGACACTGGTAAGCAATGATAGAATCAATGTTTCATACGACATTGGTGGCATACTAGTGGAACATAGCTTTACGACTTCTGTTGGGATATTCAACATGATATCTTGGTGGCAGCCTAGTACGATACCATGCCTAATTTACCGTGAAGAGACAAGAAATTTTATGCCAGTGAATCTCGTACTTGAAAAAAAGCAAGATACAGAAAAATTTAATGCATCTCTGGAAGAAATGTCGAAGGAAGCACGAGTCATACATCACCCTCCACATCCCCGTCCCCGTGTAGGAAAAGCACATACCAGTAGGAACCGTACCATATATTTTGACTTTGAGAGAAAGTTGCTGAAATGTCATTCACGAGGACTGAGAAACGTCAGCTGGAGAGATGTGTGGTCAAGTTGGGAGAGAATTCCTACGCAAGTCACGAAGTATTTCACCATGTGGAGCACTGTGAATGGTGCTTTGAGATACAACACACCTACTAGGTGTTATTTGTGGTTGAATTCGACTGAGAAGATACCTGGATGGGTGAATCTGTGATCTTGCAAGAGGTATGGACAACGTCGGCGAGAGAACCAGTGAGTCCAGAGGAAAGAAAAACCCCCTCCCCCAGTACTGGAGGCAGTGATGTCCTTCAAGCAGCATCCCAAAATACTAAGTACTTATAATTTTTTCCAGTGAGTAAGGGGACTATCATTAAATGAAATTAGTATCAAAGGTCTATGCCATTTTACTTTGTAGACATGCTTTGACTCAGCCACCTTGCAAATAAAAGGGAATATGGCTTTAGTAAATTAATAGAAGTAGAATTTCTGTACCCATGACTAAACTAGATAATTTGCACTAATAGCTATAAGCAATAATAAAGTTGAATTTTGTTATAATTAAAACAGTATAATGAGTAATTGCATTTGAAGGGTGTTCAATTTATTTCTTTATTACCTAGGTTAATTACTAAACAGGGGAAGTGTCATTTGTGGGAGTGAAAGTGCTCAAGAATAAGTTATAAGTCGTAGTGTTTTTCTAGACTCCGGTATGTGCGTAAAAATTACCTTGAGAACAAACTTGAATCCGCTTTTTAACGAACAAAGAAACTTGGTATTTTGAATTGTACTAATCTTAATAACACCGTAAAAGTCTCTGATTCTTTATTGGATATGACATACACGTATTTTAATAGTAAATGATCAATACAATTACAATTACTTCATAATAACAAATTAGAGATCAATCGGTCATTCCCGCATTTCTTTCTTGAAAAATACTACACATGATAAAAGAAAAACCTTAAAAGCAGATTCAAGTTTGTTCTCAAGGCAATTTTTACGCATATTTCGGAGTCTAGAAAAACTCGACGATTTATATTTTGTTCTCTTGAACACTGTCACTCCCACAAACAACACCCAGTGACTTAAATTACTCCTCTTCCATTTTAGAAAGTTAGCATAAAAATAATTTTACACGTACATTAGTTATCTCAAATAAAATCCATACCTTCCCCTGTTTAATACTTAACCTAGGTAATAAAAATATAAATTGAACACCATTCAAATGCAATTACTCGTTATACTGTTTTAGTTATAACAAATATCTATATTATTATTGCCTATAGCTATTAGTACAAATTATCTAGTTTAGTAATGGGTACAGAAATTCTACTTCTATTGATTTACTAAAGCCATATTCCCACTTATATGCTGGGTGGCTGAGTCAGAGCATGACTACAAAGTAATATGGTGGAGTCCTCCAAACTCAATTTCTTTCAATAGTAGTCCCATTACTCACTAGATAAGAATTACAAATAGTTGGCTATTTTGGGATGCTGCTTGAAGGACATCACTCCTCCAGTACTTGGGGAGGGGGTTTTCCTTTCTTCTGGACTCACTGGTTTCTCGCCGACGTCATCCATACCTACCCAGGTATCTTCTCAGTCGAATTCAACCACAAATAACGCCTGACAGGAGGGTTGTTTCTCAAAGCACTATTCACAGTGCTCTGCACGGTGAAATACTTCGTGAATTGGGCAGGAATTCTCTCCCAACTTGACCACAAGTCTCTCCAGCTGACGTTTTTCAGTCCTCTTGAATGATATTTCAGCAACTTTCCCTTAAAGTCAAAATATATGGGACGGTTCTTACTGGTATGTGCTTTTCCTACACGGGGACGGATATGTGGAGGGTGATGTATGACTCGTGCTTCCTTCGACATTTCTTCCAGAGATGCATTAAATTCTTCAGTATCTTGCATTTTTTTAAGCACGAGATTCACTGGCATAAAATTTCTTGTCTCTTCACGGTAATTTGGGCATGGTATCGTACTAGGCTGCCACCAAGATGTCGTGTTGAATATCCCAACAGATGTCATAAAGCTATGTTCCACTAGTATGCCACAAGCGTCGTATGAAATGTTGATTCTATCATTGCTTACCAGTGTCGTATGGATATTCTCTACCTACTAGTGTGGTATCATATTCATTTAATGATAGCACTGGTGTAACTTTAGTCAGTATCCTTTTGCCAGGGCTGTCTCATGCAAGGTAAAAATAGATATGCAAAGATACTTAACACTTAATTTAAGATGGCAGAGCGTGGTTTTCTTGGTGGTGCCTCTACCAATAGGCTTCCAGAGAAGGGGAGAACAACCAATCACCTATAGTGTGAAGGGCATGCCTAAAGGACACCAGATTGGTACAAAGAACAGTGTAGCATAAGTGCATGTATGTATTGTATATTTGTATGTATAATGTATAGTTTGTTATGGAGGCTAGCTACAGATCATGGAGATAGGAATGTGAGACGCTAATGGAATTAAGCTATAAATCTGTCATCTTTTGATAACACTTATTACATAGCCAGCTTAATAAAAAGAACAAAGACGCCTCTGTCCAACTCACACATATTACATCATGATTATTATTGATATTATTCTCACTATAATCATTATTATTGTTTTTGTTGTCACTCCATTGTCCTTCTTGTCTTATTCTTATTTGGTAAGTGAGTCAGTTCTTACCATCATGTTACTATAGTCAGTGTTTGTAAGAGAGTATTAATGTTTGTGGTTGTCCTTATCAGCAGTCATGACTCTTCTTTTCAATATCTATAATAACTAATTAGGTCACACACACACACACACACACACACACACACACACACACACACACACACACACACACACACACACACACACACACACACTCACACGCACACTCTCACACACACACACACACACACTAATGCACATTAAACACACACACACACACACACACACACACACACACACACACACACACACACACACACACACACACACACTAACGTTTTGTAGATGCTCTATCAGTTACTCAGCTACGTCCTAAGTATCTTGGACTAATGATTTGCATTGTGCATACCAATATTGACAACCTTTTTCCTAATTTTCAGGCTGCCCAAACCTGCAGTTTCGTAAACTGTCTTTTCCTTGGAGAAACTGCAAGCATTTGCAGATGCACTATGTGCCTGTGCTTGTGTCCAGATGCAATATCTAGTATTTCTGTATTTGAGACAGCCACGTTGGCCCCTTTTTTTTTTGGATGGGACATCAACTCTGTTGATTTCTGATTGCAGAATCCGATTGTAGAGGAAGGTCGGTGTCCAGTGGATTGGTGTCATGAAAAGGGAGTTATGGTGAGTTAACCTCCTCGATATCCAAGCAACGTTGGTGGGAGGGATAACAGAATGATGCATCTACACCTTTGCCATGTCTAGTGGCCACCTGGTGGGAAATTGTCTGGCACTACCGTGGGTACAATCTGGACCCATCTTTTTGTGGAGATGCGGGGCACCAAAAAATAGGGAGTAGTAAAGAGCAATTAAAAAAGATGGAACTCCTTATGGGGAACGAATGAAAAGGAAATAAAATGTTCCCCATAGTGTAGCTGCTTAGTAACCGATATATATATATTTATTTTATGTCTTACCAGGCCCTTTATGATTTTTCAGCTCATGAGTTTTAAGTTAAGTTAGCCTCAATGTA
>JAXCGZ010015204.1:0-27500 GCA_037179515.1 Halocaridina rubra | reverse complement strand
ATAAATTTCACATTAAAATACCTGAAATGGAGATATGAGGTAATTGAGTATACACGTGTATAAGAATAATTTTGTAGTGTAGTAGTCCACTCAAGATATAACAGTTATGCTAACAAGTTAACAGAGATAATGCTTGCTTAGAGGTTACAGTGAAGAGATATAATTACAAAAATAATAAGACAAATAGTAACGATAATTTTAATAATAAAATAGTAATGATTACAATCGATACATAAGTTTAAAGGCAAACACCATAAAAACAAGTTACATACACGAGATTTTGTTAAAGTGACCTTATTATCGGCATCATCACCAATTTTTCTCCCCTTACAATGATGATAATTAGTTCTTAACTTACAGATTAAAGAAGGTGATATCAATTTACATACACAATAGTTAGTGTTAAGGGATATTGCATTAAATCGTTAAGTTTGATTAGAGTGTGAGCAGTAGCTAAAAAAAAAAAAAAACTATTTGTCCAAAAGAAAACTATATAGATTACCCTTGAAAGCTGTGAAGGAAGTTGAATTTTTAAGATGTTCTGGAATATTGTTCCCTCTAACAGTAATCATCTTAGAACCTCTATCTGTGTTTGTTCTCTAATTTGACAGTGATTTTTCAAAATATTTTATACAAAAACGTAAATTACATAAGGGGTCTTGTTTATTGCCGGCAGCCACCCAATTTTTTTGAGAACCTGTGTGATGTGGTCATATTTTCTTATTCTTCCCAGGGCAACTTGAACTGCGTAATTTATAAGCTTCTGTGTTCTAATTATCTAAGTCTTATTGGTAGTTCCTCATACAGTCGTGAAAAAATTAATATGACTGAGGGCTAAGGATTGGACAACCTTTACTCTAGTGGTGGTCTCAAAATTGTCTTCTATACGTTATAAGAACATTAGAGTTCCTAGTACCCTTTTGCAGACATTATCTATATAGGAATCAAACAACATGTAGCTATCAAAGTGAATTCCTAGATATTTGACGGTTTTGCTAAGGTGTGATGGTATTGCCACAAAAATTCATTGTTGTGTTTTCTGAAATTTGTACTATGTGGTACCTTGAACCTATAAACATGCATTGTGCTTTACTTTCATTAATTAACAGCCAAATTCCTTGAAAATAGGCTTTAATTTTTGAGAGTGTGTTTTCTGCTCTTAAGGCTACCTCTGAAAGATTATTATCTCCACTAAGCAGTAGCTGAGTGTCATCTGTATATTCTACAACTAAATGGTCGGGAATGGAATTAGCTATATCATTTACATAAAGGAGGAGGAGGATAGGACCAAGGGCTGAACCTTGGGGAACACACCATGATGCATTTTTTGGAGTAGAGATAATGTTGTTAAGATGGATAGACTGCCAGCGATTAAATAGAAACTCTCTAAACCAGGTTGGGTCAATATTTAGTTTAGTACATTTATTAATAAGAATTTCATAGTTTGCACGATCAAAGATTTTTGATAAGTCTAATAATGCTAGCAGAGATTTTTTGTTTCTTATCTATCTTCTTCTTCTTCTTCTTCTCAGCTTTAACCCATTTTTATATGGGGTCACCATTGTGAATGAGTCGTCTCCATCTATTTCTGTTATGTGCTTCATTTTTATCAATATCCTTCCATTGTTCTTCCCCTATACAATCACGCCATCTTTTTCTTGGTCTTCCTCTCCTCCTTCTACCCCGAACTTCCATCTCCATCGTATGTCTTCCAACATGATGTTCGTCCCATTGTATGGGTGTCCATACCATCTAAGCCTTCCATCCTGTATATTTTTTGATAATTCAACTACCTTTGTTGATCCCCTTATATACTCATTCCTAATTCTATCTTTCCTTGTTACTCCAGACATCCACCTCAACATTCTCATCTCCGCTACATCCATCCCCTTCTCCTCTGTCTTCCTCATACTTGCTGTTTCTGTTCCATATAACATAGCTGGTCTTACAACGGTCATATGAAACTTTCCCTTCAATCTCAGTGGTACCTTCCTGTCACAGAGAACACCAGATGCAGACCTCCAGTTATTCCATCCTGCCTGAATTGTATATCTCACTTCTTGATCTATGTTTCCACTAGCCTCTACTATGGACCCTTCTGTACTCTCTTTATTTCTTCCCCATCCATTCATATGCTATGTCCACCATCTTCAGCAATGTTGGCACACATATATTTGGCCCTTGACCTGTTTATCCTCATTCCTCTCTCCTCAAGTGCTGCTCTCCATCCCTCCAGCTTCACCTCCAAATCCTCCCTCCTCTCTGCACAAAATACAATGTCATCTGCATATAATATGCACCATGGCACTGCTTGTCTCACATTTTTGGTCATTACATGCATCACCACATTGAAGATGAATGGACTAAGTGCCGACCCCTGATGTAATCCCACTCCTATCTCAAATCCATTTGTCTCTCCATTGCTTCTTAATCTGGTATACACATTCCTATACATCTCCTGAATAATTCTAACATACTTTTCCAGTACCATCTTCTCCCTCAAACATCTCCATATGGCCTGTCTTGGCACTCTGTCATAGGCCATTTCAAGGTCTATGAAAACCAGGTGCAAGTCTCGTTGTTTTTCTCTGAATTTCTCCATCATCTGCCTTATACAAAATATTCCATCTGTTGTTCCGCTTCCCTCCATAAATCCAAGCTGTTGTTTCCCTACTCTCACTTCTTCTCTTAGCCTGCCATCTATCATTCTCTCCAGTATCTTCAGCGTGTGAGACTTTAGCTTAATGCCTCTATAATTGCTGCATTCTTGGATATCACCTTTACCTTTAAATATAGGTATTAATATACTTTCCCGCAACTCTTCTGGTATCTTTTCCTGTTCAGAGATTTTTGCCATAAGATCATACAAGATGTCTACCCCTTCCTCTCCTGAGGCTTTCCAAACTTCAACAGGAATCAGGTCATGTCCTGTTGCCTTCCCATTCTTCATTTTCTTTAAGGCACGCATCACCTCTTCCCTAGAGAAGCCCATTATCATTCCCATGTTTACTTGTCCATCCTCTCTAATAAGGCTTTAATTTTCTTAATTTTGTTTTCTTATTTGTTTTTGTAAATTTTATTTGTAACATTGAGGAGTGCAGTTCCCGTAGAGAGTTTCAGTCTGAAATCATGTTGGTCCACAGATTATACTCTGTTTGTCTCTAAATATGACATAACTTGGCATGCTACAATTTTTCTATTATTTTAGAGAAAATGGGTACCAGAGAAGTAGGATGATAGTTTGTCACATCTCTTTCCCCCTTTTTATGTAGATGAATTACATGCGATTTTTTTCCAAGAATCAGTAAACCTAGTAACAATGGGGATGTTTACAATTGTTATAATATAGGTTACAATCATGGGAAGAGCATCTTTGATGAACTGAGAGGGTATGCCATCTGGACCATAAGAACCAGAGTTTCGTAGGCTCTATATGATAAGATTATGGTAGCACAATCAATAGGATTGATCTTGAAGTAAATACCTGATGTTTTACATTGGAAGAACAGTAATTTAGGCAATTACTCATGTTCACTGAGTTCATTATTTTCTTGCGTTTTCTCATATGTATTTTTACCAACGTTGCCAAAATAGTTATTAAAGTTTTACACTTTGTCTTTCAACTCTGTAATATTTTAATAAAGACTTTTCATTTTGTATCATGCTTTTTATCACTTTCCATGTTGCTGCTCTGTCATGTTCAGAGTCATTAAATTTTTTTTTTTTTAAGATTTTCTTACTTATATCAATTAGGGATTTGACAAGTTTCTTTTCTGTTTTATAACGGTCACAAAGTCATATCATATCTATTCATTTTTAGCTCTATTGTATTCAACGCAGTGCCTTTTTAGAGGATTTACAGCAGCTTTTAAATTTTGTTTTGAGAGCAAAAGATAATATAAGTTGTCTGAATATTTTCTGGAATTTTGCTTCGACTTTCAATTTCAATTGTGCTTACCTTTCTCCATAATACTAAAAAGGATAATGATGTCAAGCCTCATTCAACCTAGCAACATTTCTTCAAGTGTATTTCGCTCAGAGCTTATATCCTCAAAACTCGATTGACTCAGTCAGTAATGGTAAACGATTAAATTCATTATTTTCCAAACGAAGCATTGTTAAATATAACATAAGTGTGTCATTAATGTCACGGAGGAAAAAAAGTATCAAGTGCAGAGAAGCCAAAATTTAGGTAACACTGCTTCAAAGGCCGATATCTTCAGCTTTTTAATGCCTTGAAGCGATTGTTTTCATTTTCCAAGCGTAGGCTGTTTCAGTTTATACTATATTATCATCAATTTATTGTTGGAGAAAAAAAAATATCAAGGTCAAGGGCAGCAAATTTGGGTAAGACTACTTCAAAGATCTGCATCTCTAGCTCTTCACTGCCTTTGAGCAATTGTTTTCGTTTTTCAAGCGGAGGCTTGTTAGAGTTACCATAAGAAACCATCGGGTAGATCCACCATCGACAGACTGTCTCGAACACGGGTTTATCACAAAAAGAAAAAAATTCACCTACTCTTTTTCCTTTGAACCTAATGATCTTCCTTTCCTTACTATTCTTTTCTGTTTCTTCTTTTTCTAATTCAAATTTTGTTCATTATTTTTCTTCTGCGTCTTTACTTCTCCTTTTCTTTCGTTCTCATTTTTATATATCTTTTTTCGTTTTTCTCCTTTTTACTATTCATTTTATTTTCTTCTCTCTTTTGTGTTTCATGTTGTATTCTTCTTCATTTTCGTTCTACTTTGTTTCTATTTTTTTCTGCTTCTGCTTTTTCTTTGTACTTGTCTTCACCTTCAGTTTTCTTTCCTGTTATCCTTTAAATTATTATTCATAACATTCCTCCTAGAGCGTGTGGGTGTGACTGTGTATCTTTGTGTGCGTGTGTGTGTCCTTGTGCATGCACACACACACAAGAATGAATTTCTTGATTATCTCTTATCTCCCTCTTCGGAAGTCTATATTTTCATTTAATATAGTTATTTATTATGTCTCATTCTTTTTACCTTGTCTACCTGTCAAATATTATGAAAAATCTTCTCTCTCGCTCTCTCTCTCTCTCTCTCTCTCTCTCTCTCTCTCTCTCTCTCTCTCTCTCTCTCTCTCTCTCTCTCTCTCTCTCCTCTCTCTCTCTCTCTCTCTCTCTCTCTCTCTCTCTCTCTCTGTCCTATTTTACTGTTAAATGTCTTCACTACCCCTTTCTTGCTCCGTACTTCTCTGCTGTCATGAGGACGTCCCTGGATCCAGACGCACCCAGGCTCCCACTTCGAGCAGGAGGTCATAACCTTATCAGGGTGGTGAGTGACATTCTCCGTGGCCTTGACATCGACCTGCCAGTGCAGGCGGCTGTCCCAGATTTACCACCCTGGAGTGTCCCCCTCCCCGCTGTCACATATACACCGACCTCGAAGGATGTCCATCCCCCCTTGCAGAGACATTTAGCTGTGGAGACTATCGCTGATGTATCCATGTCTGTCCCTGCAGCACACCACGTCTATGTTGATGGTTCTGTGCAAGCAGATGGGAGGGCGGCATGTGCTGTGTTTTCCCCCACCATGGAGCCGCCTGTGCCGGCTGATTCATGGATTGGCCGTAGACTACCCACCTCGTCGAGCTCCACCTACTGTGAACTGAATGCCATCTTGGATGCCGTGACTCTCCTTGTTCGACGACGAGTGAATGGGGTAATAATTTGTGACTCCCAATCGGCCCTACAAGCCCTATCCTCGCCAAGACCTATCTGTGGCCGTGCTGTGGGAGATATACTATGTCGCCTCGCGGCCGCTCAGGATGCTTCTCTTGTTGTGTCGTTTATATGGACTCCATCCGACATTGGGCTGACTGGCAACGACACAGCGGATCGTCTTGCCAAGGCGGCCTGTATGCTGGATGGGCATGCTGTGGACGCTGAGCCCTCCCCCCGATGCCTACGTAACATCATCTACTCAGCTGGGTTTGCCATGCCGGTCCAGCGCAGGGACACGGAGAGGGCCAACAGTGTGTCCATACAGCACCATGATCACTTTCTTCACAGTCGCTACAAGTATCGCAGACGCGGGTTAATGGTGCGGAAAAATAATGTAGTTAGTGCTCGGCTCAGAATGGGGTATCGGCCTTTATGGCAGGTCTCCCAGACTCTAGATATGCCACAGTACACCTCCTGCAAATTATGCGACCATCCTAATGCTAACACTCTTGACCACTATTGTCTTCAGTGCCCCACAGTGAGAGATGCTTTACCACGAGGTCAGAACTTAATACAGATCTGCTCATTTTTACTTAATGATGACAACCTTGATGTTATTCTTGCTCGTTATCCTCACTTTGGTGGCCATTAATTATATTGAATTATACATATATTTTCTGTATGTTGCTGTACAATTCTGTTTGTGCTTTCTGCGTTTCTCTTAGCTTTACTTTTGCATATAATGTACTCTGTGCTGCCATACTGTGAGTTGTGTGTTAGTATGTAGCAATGTTTTATCAATGTGTACACCTCCCTGTAAACTATGTTCAATTCTTTGTTTTGTATCCATTTGAAGCATTATTTGTATGAACTCATGTAATGTCTGACGCCTTGGCGCAATAAATTAATAAAATAAATAAAATAAATCTCTCTCTCTCTCTCTCTCTCTCTCTCTCTCTCTCTCTCTCTCTCTCTCTCTCTCTCTCTCTCTCCTTTTGTTTTCCTTTTCCTGTTACTGCTCATCCGTGTGATGAGAGAGCGGCGGCTCTAAGAGAGTATTTTGCTTTTGGTTATTTTGTCAATACTAACCACCGTGAAAACACGTTCTCTCTCTCTCTCTCTCTCTCTCTCTCTCTCTCTCTCTCTCTCTCTCTCTCTCTCTCTCTCTCTCTCTCTCTCTCTCTCTCTCTCTCTCCTCTCTCTCTCTCTCTCTCTCTCTCTCTCTCTCTCTCTCTCTCTCTCTCTCTTTCGTTGCATGTTTCCATCTATTACACAGTTAAAAATATACGAGACCAAATATCTTTTAGAGTCAATGACTGAGAGGTATTTTGCTTCTTTTATCATATTTTTGGATGTCTATTCTCTTGTTGCAACATCTGAAGTCTCGCTGAAGTCATATGAAGTCCTGAAGTCAGGACCTGAAACCTGTAACTAGTCCTGAGAAGAAACGGGCGAGGGTTAAGATCGAGGGTGAAATTGAATACTCTCCCATGTATTGTTCTTTGGTACAGGCAATGTTTTTCCTGGGTGTCACCAAGATAAATTGTTGAACACATGGAACTAATATCTGGCGCCAAGTACCTCAAGAGGCCTGAAGAACAAGGGACCCTCAGTTCCCAAAACCACAAGAAAAAGTCTGTTCCCAAAACCTCAAGAAACATAAACATTTGATTCGTATGTATGTACATACCCTGGAGAGATGCCCAATAGCCTCAGGCGATTTAGACCTTCTTCTGCTCAATAGGCCTGTTGAAATAGCCCCTCCCCAAAGAAGCCTATTGGCAAAACTGCACTAGATGACACGCCCTGCCCTTGGGGTACTTCAAGAATACCCGAGGCAGTCAGAGATTTGGAGCTTTAGTTGGTACTTTCCCCGGGGCACAAGTAGGTCATAGATTTTGATGGTCATAAGGGCTGGGGCATTGAGGCATCGTATATGTTGTACTCTAGAATAAATTTAGTTGAACGAACCACCGCTTGTCCATTCTTGCCTTGCACCCCTCTGGTATTAATATTAACATAGTGATTAACACTACGACACTCTTTTGATAAGTGATCTCGTATTTAAGATGTGATCTTATATATATGATACGATCTTATAATGTGTATGTGACAATGCATCAGATTTAATCTCGTATATGTATACTACATTTAGAATGTGATCTTATAAGCTCCATTCACTCGGGTAGATAATGTGGATACATGAGTAATAAGTGGTGCTTTATTAGCTGGTTGGCCAATTACGAACTCAGTTGTTAGCTAGTACATTATACTGATATTTGATAACCACTTCGGCTGTTGGAGCCTTGGAACTATATATGGTATTGTGAACAAGCCAGTTAGTGAAAGGGATAGTCTGTAAAGAACAGGAAGGATAACTTCTCTTTGTAAGTAATGCAATACTATATGCTTAGTCGTGTAGTAGCCCCATACCCTTTAATAGTCGTGCATCACCCTTATAACCTGTTAGTTATGTATCTGCCTCATACTCTATTAGTCGCTTATCAGCCATTGTCTTGAATCAGCCATAGTCATGTATCAGTCGTAGTCACATATCAGCCTCGGACCCTGCTAGTTGTGTATCAGTCATAGTCTCATATCAACCTCGGACTCTGCTAGTCCGGTATTAGCCGTAGTTGGACATTAGCCTCGGATCCTGTCAGTCATGTATCACCCTCATACCCTGGTAGTCGTATAACAGTTTCATGCCCTGTTAGTCACGCAAGTCTAGTACCTCCCCCGTTTCCCCAGGTGTATTGTCTCTTGTAAATATACATGCATAGTCACTTGTAAATATATTTGTATATGCTTCCTCATAATAGACCTTAAGGCCACAAGTGAGTGCTACCTTCGAGAATCTATATCAACAGATGGAATCCCATATCAAGATTTCCTCTGCAAGACATGGTGAAGTTATTGGGAAATAAAAATGAAAATCAAAGCAATTCTTTGATATGTTGTTGCAGTACCAAATCTCTTTTTCTTAGTAAGGGTCCGTGCTGCTGTCGCATCGTCTGAAGTCTCGCTGATGTTATATGAAGTCCTGCTGAAGTCACGACCTGAAAAACGGGCAAGGCTAAAGATCAAGGGTGAAATTGAATACTCTCCCGAGTGTTGTTCTTGGGTACAGGCAATGTTTTTCCTAGGTGTCAACAAGATAAATGGTTGGACCCATGGGACTAACATCTGGCGTCAAATACCTCAAGAGGACAGGAAGGACAAGGGACCCTCTGTTCCCAAAACCACAAGAAACCCTCTGTTCCCAAAACCACAAGAAACCCTTTGTTCCCAAAACCACAAAAAACACAAAAATTTGACTAGTACATATGTATATACCCTGGGGATATGCCCAATAGCCTCACGCAATTTAGAACCTCTTCTACCCATTAGGCATGTTGAAATAGCTCTTCCCCAAAGTGGAAGGACTCCCCTTTGATAATGAAGCCTATTGGCAAACTGTGCAAGATGACACGCCCTGCCCTTTGGAGTACTTCAAGAATACCCATGGCAGTCAGAGAGTTGGAGCTTTAGTCAGTACTTTCCCAGGGGCATGAGTAGATCAGAGATTTTGATAGTCAATAGGGCTGGGGCATTGAGGCGTCGTATATGTTGTACTCTAAAATAAATTAAGTTAAACGAACCATCGTTTATCCGTTCTTACCTTGCACCCTTCTGGTATTAATATTAACGTAGTGATTAACACTACGACAGTGGTGGCAGCGCGGTACGATTCCCGCCAAAATACGTACGAAAAGAGACAGTTTTATATGCCAGTCGAAACCCGTGCGAAGAAACAAAGAATGGCAAACGTAGAAGACCAGTATCTCCCAATACAGGAAATGAGTGACGAGGACAACACCGGAGAATTCTTGAATTGGAGGAGCACGTGCGGTGCCTACAAACCGCCACCAATACCGCTTCATTGAGAAGGAACTTGGCCAACGGCGACAATGCCGACAGCGAAACCGACGCCTCGAACATCGACGAACAGCCTGCCGCTCCAAGCTCCTTGGTGACACAGGGAACGCAGCAGTCCATGCCCCTACCCCGTGCCCTGGATGAAAAGGCGGCTCGAGTCAAAGATTCTCCCTTATACTTTGATGGCGCAAACGTAAACGGCCTCGAATATCCATCCATATTTCCCGCGGCCGACTTCCTGAAACACTTGGGTCTGCGGATGAGAAGTACCGAGTGGACCGACAGTACCAAATTA
Organism: Halocaridina rubra; assembly: GCA_037179515.1. NCBI lineage: Eukaryota > Metazoa > Arthropoda > Malacostraca > Decapoda > Atyidae > Halocaridina > Halocaridina rubra. Next base: position 17,600 of record JAXCGZ010015204.1, on the reverse strand, counting down.
ATGAAGTAGTACGAAGGTGCACCGGATTTGCGGCCAAGACCATAGGCAGATACGAGTGGTCAAAGATAAAACATTTGGAAACTTTTAAGGATTTTTCCTAACAGCTTTCACAGTGCAACAGAGTGAAGAAACGCTAATATCTAAGAGTCGAAATTGCCCTCGAAGACGCAGAGAACAGTTGAGCTGGTACGCAAATAAGATCAAATCATTAATGGGTTCAGTGAGTGAAATTGTCGATAATACATACATGAGGCGAAGTATTGTGCGAAGTGCCCAGCGGAAAACCGTTCCGCCGAGGTGCCACTTTCTGTTGAAGTCTAACATACCAGTCCCCGATCTAGTGCATCTACTGTCGAATTGGTTTGAGAGCCACCCTGGACATGGTCTCTCGGAAGAGGAAATTGATAAGGAATGACTCCTGGACATGGCAGTGGTTCCCGTCGCAGCTATGGCGAACGACCGAGGACCGAGGTGCCAAGCAGCAAGGGAAGGACGGTGCGCAAAGTGTTACGGCATGGGCCACCCACGGGAGCAGTGCATGCAAACGACACACGTGAACCTGCTCTGCTACAACTGTCTGGGGACCGGCCATCGGGCTGACAAGTGCCCCTCCGAACTCACGGAGATTTGCAAATAGTGAAAAAAAATACCGACGCCCCGACAGGTACCCCCAGCAAACGTACTGATCGGGAAATCATGGACATCACAGGACCACTTCCTCAGCGCAGCTAAGTACTTGTAGTTTCTATCTAATGAGTAATGGGATCTTGCTAATAGAAACTGTGGTCGGTGGCATCCGTCAATTTGCTTTGCTAGATATAGGCTCAGCCGTATCTTTAATTAACCGTAGTATTGTTGCAGAACCCATCACTAAATTAGATACTTCAATAGTTATAACTACCGTTGGCGATAATACCCAAAATTTTCTTAGAGTTAAAGAAGTAGTGAAACCAGTGATTGCATGTGAGGGGTGTCCCACAAGATTTAGATGTGCCTTCCTTGTATTGCCTAATTCAAGTATTGAACAGACAAAAGTAATAATTGGATTCGTGGACATGGTAAAAATGGGAGTAAGTATTGTTAGTACACGGGGTAAAACTACCGTAACTGTAAACGAGAGCAAAGTAGTTTCATGTTCTGCGCGCGCATCAAGGTATGCATGCGTGTTGCAAGATGAAAGCGATAACTACATTATGGCGCTTCGGGAAGAAATTATTGAGAGTGGCACTGAATGTGTCTTAGAAGTTATTACCTCGCAAGTAGTCCCGGGCACACGAGCCTTATGCTCAGAATTTGTCGGAGACTACGCAGATTTTTTTCCTAATACATTGCTAATAGTTCCTGAGGAATCGCGGAAATTAACTGTCATGTGCGTGAATATATCGCCGATCCCGCCAGTTATTCTTAGAAACACGAAAGTCACCAAATTCGAAGAAGTGCGTCAGTGTTACAGTGACAATGTCGCAAGGGTTGTCTAAGACCCAGGACGTGTCGCAAATTTGCAGGCGTTAGCGAGAGGGTTGAGCGCTGCTGAGCATTCTACCTTCATGACTGAACTTGTCGCTAAATATCATGATGTTTTTGCTTTAGATTCCAACCCCCTTTGGGAATGCACTCTCATGCCATTTGATATTAACACAGGAAGTCATCCTCCTACCTTTGCAAAACCCTATTGCACTTCGTTTGTTTACGAGAAGAAGTTAGAGGGAATGGTAGCCGATTCAGAGAAAAAGGGCGTCATTAGATTACCTAAAAGCCCTTGGCATAGCCAGATTGTAGTAGTAAAGAAGAAAGACAGAGATCTTCAACAATGCGTAGATTTCCGCAAACTAAATTTGCTCACTGAAGGTGATAAATTCCCCCTCTCTATAATTGAAGATGTACTGTGCCACGTCAGCGGCGCTAAGTATCTTACCACTCTCGACCTCCTGGCGGGTTGCCACCAGGTAGTCTTAGAAGAGAAGAGTAAAGCGAAGACCGCTTTTTCAGTAAATAATAAAGTCTATGAGTACAATCGTCTAACATTTGGGTTAAAAAACACCCCCAGTCATTTTAGCAGACTCATGACAGCGGTGCTCCTAGGCCTCATCGGTAGCACCGTGGTAGTGTATTTAGATGACTTAGTAATAATCGGACAAACCTTTGAAGAACACGCCCGGAACCTCATTTCGGTTTTAGAAGCCTTGAGACAGAATAACCTGCGTGTGAAACTATCTAACTGTCAGTTTTTCAGAGTGGAAGTAGAATTTCCTGGACACAAATTGTCGTCCGCAAATGTGGCAGTATTGCATGATAGACAAGGTTGTGTATGCTCATTTCAGCAAAGGCCTTTGCAATATTAATCAGAAAGGAATGGATTTATGCTTCGAGGTTTCTGCAGTTGTGAGCTAAGTTCTTTTGCTTTTTTTTTGTTACTTGGGGAATAAAAATAGCCCTCTGGCAATAAACGTAAAACTCTACCAATAGTTATTGCTCCCGTTGTTCACTTTCATTTATTCATATATTTATATTTTTTTTTATATGTAAAAGTACTCCCTTGATAAATTAGTCTTTGAATTTCAGTGCATGTGTTGGAAAGAAGGAAGTCCCTTTCTCCCAAACCACATGGGTGTAGACCGCAATGTATTTCAAGGTTGCCCAGGCAACACTTTTTCTCCCTCTTCCCATATATATCGCTCTTTCTCTCTCTCTCTCTCTCTCTCTCTCTCTCTCTCTCTCTCTCTCTCTCTCTCCTCTCTCTCATGTCTTTCGCTCTACTCTGAAATTAAGTGTGCTCCTTCCTGATGTTAACGAAATGTTGCCGTCATTGATTCTTCATATTTTTTTTCCAGTGATGCTAGGCGATAATTGTGCCTACACTTTATTTTAGTTGATAAATTTGTGCGTGTTGTTAATGCATAAATACTGACAAGACAACAGTACGACTGATTTTTGTATAAATATTTTTGACACATATTGCAACTGTTTAGAGAGCAAATAAAATTCCCACTGTTAAATTGGGCAAACAGAAGGGAGGAATAAGCTCCTATATATACTTGCTACTATATATATTTTATAACCTCAGGAATTCGAATAACCAAAGAGACAGTGTTAAACAGAGCATTGTTGTGAAGTATGAGTGTAAGACTCTGTCTACCTCGGAATGCCTGTCTCCTTTGCATACGCACTGTTATTCCTGAATTGATGTTGTTATTATTTTAGTTTTTTTTATTATCATATAGCTACTGTGAAAGTAGTTTTTTTATTCTTGCTACTCTCATTTTTGGGCTGTTATTGTTGTCACCTCTCCATGGCCTTTCGCAAATTATTATTTTCGCAATGCAATCAGCAGTAATGAAATGACTAGTGATTGTTTTGGATTCATAATTTTATGTGATGGCATTCACTACTAATAAGAGTATAACTTTAGTGGCTGGCCCAGTGTTTAATAATTGTTTTCAAATAAAAATGAAAAGGTAAAATCATGATTAACTAAATTACTTGTAATGCCACTACCTGATTAACAAATTGTGGACACCTACCGAACGGTGTAGATATATATGCAAGTAAAAAACGTATTTTCAAGTAGCCCCGACCAGCAAATTCTAAAGTTGCTTTTGTTTTCTCTCAAACAAGTCCCTGTTGCCCATTGAATAGAGATTACAAGCGCTTACAGTTGCAGGGGAGGTGAAATATGGCCTCAGAATACCGATATATGACCATTGTTTGTACCCAGAAGTCATATGAAGCCTTTCTTGCAGCTGTGTTAGTGACATTAGGCTCTAATATTTGTTCTGACAACCTACCTTAGTGTGAGCGTGTTTTTCAGCTACTGAAGTGAGAGGCACTGTGGCATTGTAGGTATTCGTAAGAGGTGGTTATATTCAAGAGCCACCTAAGAAAACGAATGAAGCCGGGCGGGAGGGGTTCCTGTTAAGCTTGATGATGCATCGACGCCCTCCTTTTTTGTCTTGCCAGTCTCCAGAAAAGAAGAGGATTCGTGGTATGTGTACAAACCTGGGCCTGCAAATGACGACGACGAGCGGAGGACCAAAAATCAGAAGAAAAAAGGAAAAATATAAGAAAGCCTAGCAAAGATTTCATGAGCAAGAGAGAGAGAAAATCGAGATTCTTAACTTCTGAAATTACCGTAGAAGCCACGTAAACGAACTGATGAGAAAACGGGAAAAGAGAAAATCCCCATCGTCCTTGACAGTGCCTGGAGGACACGAAGAAAGAAATGTTCCTCAAAGAACGGAAAAAAATAGTTTTAAGTCCTAATTTTAAGACAAATCAATGCCCTATAGTAATATGATAGGTATAGAAATCATAGGATGAGGTTTCTTATAATAATTGCCATTCAATGATTGTGCATGCTGAATCCTACATTTAAAATAGTATGTTATTAACTATTGCAATTTGAAAATTCATACATACTAATGTTTGATATAATTTGTTTGCTAATGTTCTATATAATTTGTTTACCATGATCATACTGATTTCACTTGAACTGTTGTAACCTTGTTGCCACTGCGTCATAAGTACATATTGCAATTAGAATGTTAAATCTTTATTTTAAATTTTTTTATTACCATTGGTTGTTAAATTTACAGTTGCAAGGGCGTCGTATGACCCCAGGTCCTAGGTAAGCTTTTTTCAGCACGAGTCTTCACAAAGATCTGCATACCGCCTTACAGCCTAGGAATTAAATGAAGGAGTGGGTTCTTCTGCGAACTCAATGGACGCAGAGATTAAATCATGGTTAATATTTTACTGTAATTATACGCAACCAAACTATGTATTTTTTGAAAATATAGATAAAGTAACATAATGATCTAAACTAGCTTTTGATCTTAATTAATGTTTGATAATGATTAATTGTATATTATAATCATAATGCTTAAGTTTATTTTTTATTTTTTTTTGCATAAGAATATGTTTGTATTAATATTTACCAAAGGAAATAGACGCTCTGCATGCTCTAGATGGTCCAGATAGGAGTTCTTTCTTAAGATTGTTATTAAGCTATAAGGATAATGCTATGTTCCTGTAATCTGTTTAGAATTTCATATAAATAGGAATTCTTAGATGATATCTTAAATAATTTGGCCCCGTTTTTGTTGTAAAATAATGTCAGTTAGGATATATTGAATAAAGCTTTCAGAAGATAGCAAATGCTCTCGCTGAAATAGAGAAATTTCAGTTTGGCGGTGGGGGATGTCGCATTGTCTTAAGTCTGGCTGAAGTTATATGAAGTCCTGCTGAAGTCAGGACCTGAAACCTGTAACTAGTCCTGAGGAGAAACGGGCAAGGCTAAAGATCAAGGGTGAAATTGCATACTCTCCCAAGTGTTGTTCTTGGGTACAGGCAATGTTTCTCCTAGGTGTCAACAAGATAAATGGTTGGACCCATGGGACTAACATCTGGCGTCAAGTACCTCAAGAGGACAGGAAGGACAAGGGATCCTCTGTTCCCAAAACCACAAGAAACTCTCTGTTCCCAAAACCACAAGAAGCACAAACATTTGACTCGTACGTATGTACATGCCTTGGAGAGATACCCAATAGCCTCAGGTGATTTAGACCCTCTTCTGCCCAATAGACTTGTTGAAATAGCTCCTCCCCAAAGAGGAGGGACTCCCCTTTGATCCTGAAGGCTATTGGCAAGCCTGTACAAGATGACACACCCTGCCCTTTGGGGTACTTCAAGACTACCCGATGCAGTAAGAGATTTGGAGCTTTAGTCAGTACTTTCCCTGGGGCATGAATAGATCAGAGATTATGATAGTCATAAGGGTTGGGGCATTGAGGCGTCGTACATGTTGTACTCTAAAATAAATTAAGGTAAGCGAACCACCACTTGTCTTTTCTTGCCTTGCACCCTTCTGGTATTAATATTAACGTAGTGATTAACACTACGACACTGCTATACCTCCCTTCACAAGGTTCCACAGAGGGCAGACGGTATTTAGTATCTATGGTTTGTTAATGTAATTCTTTAATGTAGAATTAGGAATCAAGATTAAATGACTTATAAGTAAAAAAAAAAGACAAAGTATTCCAGAGGTTGCCCATTTTGTTTCACAGTCAACTCGATGTTAAATCTTCCTTCTATTGCAGATCCTTTTCTATGCCTACACCTACACAGAACATTCTTGCATTTTCGTTACACAACTCTTATTATCCCCTCACATCTGTCAAGTCACAACACTACCCATCTCCTTTTCTTTATGCTTTATCTTTCTTTGTGCCTAGGCCCGATGAGGGCGATTTTCTTTGCCCTTCCTGCTGTCACACTCATAAAAAACTTCTAGAAATTATTAGCCATACCAACAATTTATTCGAGCTGGGATGATGAAGTAGACTCTTCTATATTTTCAAGTAGTAGTAGTAGTAGTAGGAGGAGGGGTAACAGAAAAACAATTAAAGAAGAGGGTGATCAAGTGGTTGTCCACCTTGTGTCAAAATCAAAGCACCTTCGAAATGATTCACCACACCGGTAACGTATTCGAGCTGCGATGATTTGATTCCCTCATCTTTGTTTTTCTAACAGTAAAGGGGATATAAATGAAGGAGTACAGTTACTCGAAAGATTGTTCACTCTATTTCAACCAGGAAATCCCAAATCGACCAGGAGATTTTCACAATCTTTCTCCACCAGAGCCATATGATTTCAAAGACGGAGAAAGTAGGAGCATCCCTGTCTGCTCAGCAGCTTAGTGAGTTGAGTATTAAAAATACCTATGTTTGCGATTATACATTCACTAGCTCATAGTTTTGGGAATTATGGCAACCCTTTATCCACATGGAGTTAAGAGGAATGATCGGGATATGTTTGGTTTTGGTGAATGTGTGTGTATTGATTGACTCGGCCACCCTCTAACGAGTTGGATTGCAGCCATTGTGTTTGTCTATATATGGATTTTCATAAGGGTAAAAATATCCATCCAGTGGATATTTTGTAAAGAGAGAGAGAGAGAGAGAGAGAGAGAGAGAGAGAGTGAGAGAGAGTATCATATTTACTCCCTATTATTTGGAAATGCTTCTGGCAGGGAAGGAGAGAGAATAGTTAATTAATATGTCACTTAAATGTATAAATTGTAAGAAATCTCACTATCAGTGTCTTTTTTCTCTACTATGTACTTCAACACTGTAGTAGTCACCGTGGCTCAAGCGGTAGCGTCCTCAACTTTGAGGCGTTAGGTCGAGCGTTCGCGCCCCGCCATGGTTTGAGGTTAGCAAGGGCATGAACTCAGGGTAATGATTACATCTGCCAAAACAAGTCCTTCACAAGAAGGCAACTGTCCTTGCCCTTGGTAGAAAAGGGAGTCCGTGACGTAAAACACGCTTTATACCTCAACACTGTAGAAAAACGTTTCTTTCAGGAAGTCTTTATTGCAATCCTCCCACTTTGATCACAGCAAACATTTTTTTTTTTGTATGACCAGCAGCATTACTTTGCAGTTACAGTGAGATCTGTGAACCTGTTTCATTTATTTATTTATTTATTTTTACTTATATCTACCTGCAAGAGTGAATGATAAAGTTTATAAGACGGTAGTAAGACCAGCTATTTTGTATGGCTTAGGAACATTCCCACTCACAAAAAGACAGGAGGTAGTACTGGATGTGACAGAAATGAAAATACTGTGGCTTTCTCTGGGTATGACAAGGATGGACAGGATAAAGAATAAATATATTAGAGGGATAGTACAGGTCAGACAATCAGGGAATATGGTGAGAGAGGCAAGACTGAGGATGCAAGGCACTACTGAGGAGGGTTGAGTAGTAAGTTGGGAAAAGGTTGTTGAGGCTGGAGCTGTTAGGCAGGAGGGAGTGAGGTTGGCGAAATAGGATATTTATGGATGTAGTGCTGGAGGAAATGAGGGTGTGTGATGTGACAAAGGAGGACACAGGGGATAGGGTTTTGTGGTGATGATTGATCAATTGTGGTGACCACTGACAGGAGAAGCCGAAATCTTTAATGATAATTTTTATTTATTTATTTATTTTGCTATTTATTATGTATCTATTACATGTTTAATTATATTTCATTTCATTTATATAATTTTTTCTTACTTTGTATATGAGAATAGTGGGTTCTGCCCACATGCTAGGCCACCCATTCCACCCATCCATGCGTGGAGAATCTAAAAATCTGCCTCACATGCTTCTGTTTTTTTTTCATTGTATTTCTCCTTTCCTTCTTTTGAGGTGGGGGACATTAATGTAGTCTCCATAGTTTTCAGTATGTCATAAGTCACCTAATTGGAGCGAAGCGAGGAGACTAGGCTCCCTCCTTTGGAATTTTCCTCTAGCAAGGAGTGAAATGATTTACACTGACTTGGCCATCTCTCTCATTTTGATGATTATGGCCCTTCATAGTCTCCCTACCTAAATACAAGAGCCATATTCCAATTTATAAGAGGGATGGCTGAGTCAATGCTATATACCTTAAATCTTTGCGATATGAAAAAACAGATAAGGGGATTCCCAGTCCCCTCTCTCTGCTCCATTTAATCGACTGTTATGACACACATGGGAACACGGAGGAAGCATTCTTGTCCCCCTCCATCAGGGGGAATAGATATAAAGATCCAATAGCATACCATTATGGTTAGCTGCAGATGTGTTAACTGCTAACGAGGACTTTATATTCATTTTATTCTTTAGTATTAAAAGCCAGTTGGAATTCTGAACTAGAAAAAAGTGAATTGACAACTTATTTATGGAATTCTGATCTAAAAAATGTGAATTGACAACATATCATGCATGTGCAGTTGGTAACAAAGACAATTATTTGAAGAAGATAGAAAACTACAAACAGTTTTCTTCCTGACGGCATACCTAGGTTGTTGATAGTAGGCTCTTGAAGGAAACACTTGGTTCAGGCCCTAAGGTCTATTGCAAAAAAATCTATGCATATATGCATACAAGAGACAATACTCCTGGGAAAACGGGAGAGACATTAGACTTGCATGACTAATAGCATGCGAGGCTGATGCAGACTAATTATATGTTATTGCATTACTCATGACAAGCACTTACTATTCACTGTTCACCAAAAACCCACCCCGTTCTCTGTCTGCCCATATGTCCACTCTTATATCACCTTCCTACCTCTCACACTCAAAGCACCGTTATGAGCGGACTCTCATTTCCGTGAGTTAAGGTGAACGACCTGCTACAGTGGGGGAATATCTACAGGACTTTTCAATGCCTAGCAAGGGGCCACAACGACATGGGGGAGAGGGCCAAAATAAGGAGAGGGCACTGGATGGAGATGTCGACCATTCCACCACCAGACTTGTCCGCTGGGAAGACGTACCTCGTACTTCCTGGACAGCCGCAGCCCATAACTACTCTGACCTTGTCCCAATTGTGTGACGCTGGGTCTTGAATTTCGACACGCTGGCCAACGGTCAAGTTGGCAAAGTGATGGACATGGGAATTGCACAGGCTCTTGATTTGTTCAGTACTTGCAGCAGCTCGGCAGTCACAGTCCTTGGTCCAGGCTTGCCGTTCCTTGGAGAAGGACTCTGGGTGGGCAGGGATACAGGAGCAGAGGGGGTGATCATACAGCACCTAGGCTGGAGAGCAACCTGCAGATGAACTGGAGTTGTGTATTGCTAGGAGACCCCTGTCAAAGCCCTCACAGTCAATGTTTCCATTGGGTGCGATCTTCAAAATGAGGTGCTTAACAGACTTGACTGCCGCTTTGGCTTGTCCAGTTGATTGGGGATAGTGGGGTGAGGACATCACTTGGTGAACGTCCCAATGTTCCATAAAGTTCTGGAAGTCAGTACTGTTAAACGGTGGGCCTCCGTTGATCCTGAGGAGGAGGGGAACACCAACATCTCGGAAGTATCTGCAGAGTATCCTGACCAATCTGAAGCTATCGTGTGTTGGGTACACAGGGTAAAACCACAGGCCAGCTTGACAATCTGTCCACAATTACCAGGAATTAATTCCCTGCAATCTAGAACATATCAACGGACATAGACTCGAAAGGACCAGAAGGGTAATCCTCAGATAGGAGAGGTTCCTGTTGCTGGCTAGGCTGGAGTACCTGACATGATACGCTGGCAGCAACAATTTTTTTTGGCCAGATAGTGACTCAGACATCAAAATATTTGAGTCAGTGTCTGTCTAAAGAAACTGTCTTTCTAGCTCAGCACTTTATTGCTTCTACCCCACAGTGGTTGTAATGGAGGCAGGCAAATATACGGCTACTGTAGGCAGCAGGAATAATGATCTGCTGACCTTACAGAACCAGCTCCCCATCAGTGTAGAGGCTTTCCCATATCTTCCAGGATGGGAGGATGGAGCTGTGTAGGTCAAAGTGGTTTGAAGGGAATCCAGACCACAAGCAGTTGAGGAAATATCTGTAGGTGGGGTCCGCTCTTGTAGCGGCTTGGAAGTCCTGAAGAGTCCTGTCGGATATCGTAGGAGGTTGTGATTCATCAACTGTCGGATGGTGTTGCAGGTAACGATGCTCTGTATGTCACACTCAGTCTCGTTCTCAGGCATAGACCGGCTAACTTGGGCTTTGGAGAGTGCATCAGAGATACAGATCTGCTTCCCAGCTCTCCACACAATTGCAAAGATGTAGGGTGAGACCTTCTCCTTCAATCTTTGGGACGGAGGTTTTCAATGCATCCAAGGTGTAGGAATTGAGGATAGGGATCAGTTGCTGGTGATCAGTCATGAGAGTGAAGTGGGGCAGACCACACAGGTACAGTCTGCATTTGGATGTGGCCCAGGTAATGGCCAATAGTTCTAGTTTGATGGTGGCATCTCGGGTCTCAGTGTCTGTCAGGAAACGAGAGCTACACTGAGCCAGATACATTCATCCTTGGCCATGGTCTTGAAGGAGGGTGTAATCAATCCCATAGAGATGTGAGGCATCCATATGAAGCAGAACAGGCAATGCAAGGTGAAAAGTCTCCAGGACAAGTGGTGAGAGCACAGCCTCCTTGACACGTCTGAAAACCTCCTCGTGGTCTGGAGTCCAAGTGAATGAATGTTTGGGACTCATCAAAGGATGTAGATTTTGAACTATGGCTGCTATGTTCAGGGTGAATTCTGCCAATTGTTCACCAAGCCCATGAAGGAATGCAGATTAGTCAGGTTAGTAGGCTTGGGAAAGTTGCAGATGGTGCTAACCTTCTCCACATCTGCAGAGATGCTGTCCCTATTGTGTGTAGCCAAAGAAGCTGAGACTAGGGGTGGCCACGATGAACTTATCCTTGTTTAAGGTGATGCCATGCTCACTGCATCTGGTTAGCATCTGATGACTCCTCCATAGGTGTGTAGAAAAATCCTCAACTAACAGCTGGATGTCATCCACGATCTTTAAATAGCTTGTGCTTCCCTGCAGAGCCATGTCACCTTGGAGACAGAAGGTGTCACCGGTTTCTCGAACCTGTCATATGGCTTGATGAAAGTGGTGAGATGCCGATCCACCTCTGCAAGTTCCAATTGCAAGTAGCCGTGCAGGGCATTCACTGTGGTGAAAAACTTGGCAGATAGTGTGATACTGCAGACAGTGCAGAGCGGCATAGGAGAGGGATGTGCAGGCGGGGGACATTTGACTATTCAACTTAGTCAACTCCACTGTCATCCGGACACCATTAGATTTAGCCACCAGGACCATAGGGTGGTGCCATTCAGAGTGCTGATCACCTGCAGGCTCAATAATCCCTTGCTTAGCCATCCAGCCAAGCTCTTCCTTCACCTGACTCTGAAAGGCAAGCGGAAATGGCCGAGGCTTGTGAATGGCAAAGGAAATGGCGTCAATTTTCAGGTGAATCTTAATTGGGCGACCAACCATCTTCTCGATGGAGCTGCCTGGAGGTCCACCTTTGATACTAGGATATCTCTGTATTTGCGTGCAGCAAAAAGTGATGTCGTAACAGGAAGGGGCAGCTCATTGCATCTGTTGACGTGTGTAATGGCAAGAAATGGCTTGGGGAAGTCAGTCAAAATAATAGCCAACTCCTGACAGTGGCTGAAGGAGAGGAGGGGTGTTTGCATACCCTTGTGTACCTGGACCTTGGCAATGCAGGACTTCTTACCAAGCTTCAGGGTAGCCTGAAGTTATCCCATAGCAATACATATCTGAGATCCATCGGCGGTGAGTGTAGTTGTAGCAGGTAGAGGCTGGAAACTGGTCCTAGGAATCAGAAGCAGCGTGAGGAAGTGGATGCCAATTACTGTGACATCAGCCCCTGTGTAAGGTAACATCTGGAATCTTGAAGCCCTGTTCTCATGTAAGAGATGTTCAGTGATAGGCTGGGGAGACCTGTTGGTGGAACTGGAACTCACATGACTACAGTTGCCGTATTTCTTGCAGGGAGAATGAAAAGCTCTACCAGAGCCTGAAGAACTGTTTTGACTCTTGTCCTTTTTCTTGCAGTATCTGTCATAGTGGCTAGTCTTTATGCAATTGCGGTATTACACTTCCTTCATTGGGCATCTAGAGGTTCCTGGCCCAGTGACCCTTATGACCACAGTTGGTACAGGTACCGCTAGTACCAGAGCACCTTTCTAGGCCATGCCGGTGGTTGCAGGACTGGCATGAAAAATTTTAAAGACTGTGTTGGTGGAGTCTGCTGGGAGGAGGCTGTCTTCTGCCGTCGTTGTTCCTTCTTGTATGCAGAAATGGCACGTAGTTAACTTGGAGAGGTGTGAATAACTAAAGCAGTTTCACTAGCATCCACAAATGACCCACAGCACATGACAAGTAAGTGGAAGGATGCAGCTGCACCGAGAGAGATAAGCTGTTGTACAAGTTCCCGATCTCAGATTCCCATCAGGATCACCTTCTTCAAATGTGTCTCAGTACACATAATGGGATTGCTGGAACACAGGTCCACCTATTCAGACAGATTTTTTAGGCTGACATAAAAGTCGCTGAAGGACTCACCGTCAACTTGCTAACAGCAAAGTAGGTCATGACGTCGAATGGCTTCATTCCTGAGATTTTTTAAGGATCTTGCAAACAGTCAAGTACTTTATCCACAGTGAGAAAAGTGCCTGGAGGGATGCCATGAGTGTGTTCCAAAACATTTTGTTGGCCAAGGGAGATGGACGTGCAAAGCTGTATGAGCTGTTTCTCTCTTGACATTTTCTGAGGGTCTATCATGACAGCAAAGTTGTGCCACCTACAACACCACTAGCAATATTCTTGAAACATTGCATGATCTTGCAGAGTGGGTGAGCAGTCAGGAAGTGAAGGAAGTCTTGCAGGACATATGGGGAATCTCCAGAACGGGCAGAAGGAGAATCAGCCATTGTGGAGTAGAAAAAGGCAGGTAAGGCTCAGGGTGAGTGAAATCCAAGAATGTAATACATATTCCTGGGTAAAAAGTAGAGAAAATGAGTGAACAGTGCATAAATAAGGCACAAATCACCACTGGGGGGGTTATGCACTCTACTGACTCACTATACTTAACTCGTTGAGCACTATACACTACACTAAAACGTCTTTTACTGCACGTTAATCCTATAGCATAGTGTTGCGGAGAAGTTTTCAATAACTAAGATGAGTAGACTAATTGTACAAAGCTAGACTTTCTTATAAGGCACACAAAACCTGAAAATACTCACTGCGCCATGTTAATAGTAGGCTCTTGAAGGAAACACTCAGTTCTAGCCTTAAAGTCTGTTACGAGAAAATATATGCATATATACATACAAATGACTATACACCTGGTCAAGCGGGAGAAACACTAGACTTGCGTAACTAACAGGGTGCAAAACTGATGCACAAATGACTATATGGTATCGCATTACGCATGAAGAGCACTTATCATTCACTGTTCACCTCAAACACCCCATTCACTGCCTGTCTGTATGTATGTTCTCTCATATATTTACATAGGTGATGTGTTTATATTCGTGTGACATAGATAGACTGATAGATAGATAGATAGATAGATAGATAGATAGATAGATAGATAGATAGATAGATAGATAGAGAGAGAGAGAGAGAGAGAGAGAGAGAGAGAGAGAGAGAGAGAGAGAGAGAGAGAGAGAGAGAGAGAGAGAGAGAGAAGGCGGAATCAACTGAATACGATGTAACTGGAAGCTCCTAAGCATTAGGAGATCAAAAGAGTACATAAAATCTATGATTAAAAGTGACGTAGTGTGAGTAAGGATGAATGTCATTCTGCTTCTATGACTTTTTCGTGAGTGGTCTTAGCAAGAGGGTCTGCTCCTCTCTTTTTATCTTTTTATGTAATTTTCGTGCTTTTGCCCTTAAATCCTTTCCAATCTATCCCACTCTCTAATGATAACACCCTGAATAGAGCTAAGTGAGTTCCTCGAAGTTGCCACCAATCCTCCCCCCCCCCATCCTATTCCAGTTATCCGTGTCCGTGGCTATTTGAAGCACCCAGAAGTTTGTGGAAGATTATTGCACAAAATAATTGCAGCATTATTTTATTAATTTATTGCACCAAGGCGTCAGACATTAGATTCAATATAAATGGTTCTGGTTCTTTTTCCATGCTTGAAGCTACACCGTATTTTGTGGCGTATGCATTACATTTCTCATGCTATCCCTTCACACATGACAAGTCACAACACTCCCTATCTCTAATTCTCTTTTCTTTTTCGTCTTCTTGGTGCCTGAGGCCAGATAACGGCAAATTTTTTTCCCTTTAAATTGTCACTCATAAAAACTTATGCAAATGTGATAATGATTTGTGTACTCTTACCTGGTGTCTGTATTTGTGTGTGTGTGCATTTTACTTTTGTTAAAACTATCTAACGGGAACGACTTACATATAGCAGACAATACAGACAGAAAAACATCTAGGATTTTGGAGATGAGAGTGGAAAAGGGAATTTATTATTTTGTGGGAGGCAGACAACAGTTGAGTGGAGAGGTATAAAGGGGGGAGATATCCTACATGAGATTGGAGTTGTCATCACGAGAGAAGAGTAGAAATCAGAGGAGAAGAGAGAGAGAGAGAGAGAGAGAGAGAGAGAGAGAGAGAGAGAGAGAGAGAGAGAGAGAGAGAGAGAGAGAGAGAGAGAGAGAGAGAGAGAGAGAGAGAGAGAGAGAGAGAGAGCATTTTTCTTTTACTTGTTACAAATTCTTTATAGTTACTACCACTAATGCTACTACTATTATTATACTAGTACTACGACTACTACTACTCAGCTAATACTAATAAATAAACAAAGATTTTTGGTACATCTTCGATTCTGGCAGTTCTTTAGTAAATCTGTATATTATATCTCTCGTCCTTCTACCATTGTACTTATACGACTTAAAACCCTGCATTTCTGTAAAGTCCCATATGTCCAAAGAAGAAAAAAAGGTATCAGAAAAGTTGCAAATGTACCTAACGGTAGGGCATTCCAATTAAAAAGTTGAAATTAACTCCAATTAAATTCTCTCTCTCTCTCTCTCTCTCTCTCTCCTCTCTCTCTCTCTCTCTCTCTCTCTCTCTCTCTCTCTCTCTCTCTCTCTCTCTCTCTCTCTCTCTCTCTCTCTCTCTCTCTCTCTCTCTCTCTGGACTCCATCCCACATTGGGCTGACTGGCAACGACACAGCGGATCGTCTTGCCAAGGCGGCCTGTATGCTGGATGGGCATGCTGTGGACGCTGAGCCCTCCCTCCGATGCCTACGTAATATCATCTACTCAGCTGGGTTTGCCATGACGGTCCAGCGCAGGGACACGGAGAGGGCCAACAGTGTGTCCATACAGCACCATGATCACTTTCTTCACAGTCGCCACAAGTATCGCAGGACGCGGGTTAATGGTGCGGAAAAACAATGTAGTTAGTGCTCGGCTCAGAATGGGGTATCGGCCTTTATGGCAGGTCTCCCAGACTCTAGATATGCCACAGTACACCTCCTGTAAACTATGCGACCATCCTAATGCTAACACTCTTGACCACTATTGTCTTCAGTGCCCCACAGTGAGAGATGTTTTACCACGAGGTCAGAACTTAATACAGATCTGCTCATTTTTACTTAATGATGACAACCTTGATGTTATTCTTGCTCGTTATCCTCACTTTGGTGGCCATTAATTATATTGAATTATACATATATTTTCTGTATGATGCTGTATAATTCTGTTTGTGCATTCTGCGTTTCTCTGAGCTTTACTTTTGCATATAATGTACTCTGTGCTGCCATACTGTGAGTTGTGTGTTAGTATGCAGCAATGTTTTATCAATATGTACACCTCCCTGTAAACCATGTTCAACTCTTGGTTTTGTATCCATTATAAGCATTATTTGTATGAACTCATGTAATGTCTGACGCCTTGGCGCAATAAATTAATAAAATAAAATAATCTCTCTCTCTCTCTCTCTCTCTCTCTCTTTCTCTCTCTCTCTCTCTCTCTCTCTCTCTCTCTCTCTCTCTCTCTCTCAACTTAACTTTTCAAAAAAAGCTTTTAATATACGTAATATACCTGAGTGCTTACACAAACACACACACACACACACACACACACACACACACACACACACACACACACACACACACACACACACACACGCACACACGCACTCACACACACAGAGGAATGCAAAGTGCTGATGGAGTTAGATGTCCATAAAGCTACAGGTCCTGATGATATATTCCCTCATGTACTTAATAAATGCACAAATGCAATATCAGCGGCACTAAGTATATTTAAAAAGTCACTGGAATCAGGGGAGATTCCAAGATGCTGGACACAAGTGAACGTGATACCTATCTTCAAAAAGGGAAGGAGGGATACGGCTCTAAGCTATAGACCTGTTTCCTTGACCAGAATAGTTTTCAAAGTTATTGAGAAACTACTTGGCGTCAGAGAAGGTAGATCAACAGTAACAAGCTTATTAAAAAGCTGCAAGCAATGGCTAGAATAGGTGGAAATGTCTTGAAATGGATAAAAACATACTTAGAAGGAAGGGAACAGAGGGTTAGAGTAAGACACTCAGTGTCTGAATGGAGAAGGGTTAGTAATGCAGTTCCACAGGGTTCAGTTTTAGGGCCACTTTTGTTCTTTATATATACAAATGACCTACCAGAGTCAGCAAATTCATTCATGAATATGCATGCAGATGATACAAAGGTCGTGAAGAAAGTAAGAAACGAGAACAATGGTAGAGTGATCAGAAAAGTGGCTAATGAAATTCATACTTCAAAATGTAAGGTAATGAGCATGGGTACATGTGCAAGAAAGCCCAAGCTTGACTACTCGGTGGCAGGAGTAAAACTTCAAGAGACAGACAATGAGAGATTTCTAGGAGTAATCATACCATCCTTATTGTCTCCAGAATTGCATATAAATGGCATAGTAAGGGTAGCATATGCTTTCTTAGCAAATGTAAGGGTAGCCTTCAGGCACATGGACACGGAATTGTTCAGAAATATTTATGCTACCTTTGTGAGGCCAAAATTTTGAATATGCAGCCCCCTTTTGGAATCCGCACTTGAAAAAGCACGTAGTTAAGCTGGAGAAAGTTAAAAGACATGCCACGAAACTGGTGCCAGAAATACGAAGTCTCAGTTATGATGTGAGGCTGAGGGAATTAGACTTATCATCGCTCGAAGTTAGAAGATTGAGGGGGGATATGGTGGCAGTCTTTAAATTTCTTCATGGTTAT